>PVIC010046578.1:0-14195 GCA_004025085.1 Thryonomys swinderianus
TTTTTTTTTCCCACTACTGGGAATGGAACTTTTGCAGTGAGCTACATAGGCATGATCATTACTTGTGGTAACTCGAATGGAATATAGGACATTTCTAGCATTCAGTGGATCAGAGTTCAGGTCATGTTTGGATGACTGACATGTATGCTGCAATGCAGTAAGACCCACCCTGCTGCGCGTGGTACAGCCAAATGGTGTGTTACCTGATAAACTAAAAAGGAAGGAAAAGAATCTCCCCTTTTACTTCTTCCAAAGAGCCCCCATCTTTGCCACCAGCTTTTGATATTTACCTCCAGCTCCTTCAGGTTTCTAGCACAGATGCTCCAGTTTTCCCTCGAAAACTCTCACCAGACTCCCTAGAGGCAGGCTGTTGATTTGCAACTGGACCCTTCAATTCTCAGTGAGCTTTTGCAATCTTCCCCTCTTGACTCTGCAGGCAGCCACTGAAAAACATACATATGTACCCTGACACAAAAGCCTGTCATATGTATATGTGTATATCTGTACACATGTATTAATATACGTATTTACTTGTTTTGAGATCGAATCTTCTAACTCACTACATTGCTCAGGTAGAGCTCAAACTTGTTGTACTCCTGCCTCAGCTTCCCAGAGGGCCAGGATTACAGGCGTGGACTAGCAGGCCTGGCTAAAGCTTGTACTTTAGATTCTGAAATGTTCGTAAGTTCCTCCTACAACTTACTCCATTTCTCAACCACTGATCTTCTCACATATCCCATCAAAATTTAGTCCACATGTTTTGTTCAAAAAAAAAATCTCCTTGTACATCTGTTTAATTTTGTGGCACACATACTACTAAAATACAAATTCTGGATAGAACTCAAGACTCTGCCTGTCTAACACACTCATTTAGCTACACAATTGCTTTTGGTCTGAATAGGATACCTAACTTTATCCAGATGTATTGTTTGGCTCTTTCAAAGTATTTTCATTAGAGGCTTGGAATTGGGCTAATTTCATTTAATAAGTACCCTCTATGTGTTAAGCATGGAGCAATGTCTATTTTTTTCATCACTGAAATCTCAGAAATTCTAGGCAATAGCAATTATCTTTCCATTATATAGATGATGAGATTAGAAAATAATTATCAAAAATAATATTTGTCTGGCTCAAAGGCTGAGCTATTTACTCTATTTTTCCTTGCTGAGTCACAAAGTAGAGTTAGACATTTAAGGTGCTACTTTTCCAGCACTCTTTCCATCTGAAAGAAAGTCCTTGGACCTCTGAAATATTCCTTCATATCTCAAACCGAGGATGCATTCTATTATAATCAACTCATGTTTATTAAAATAAAACAAACAGGCCCTCTTAAGGCAAACTTTATCCATAAGGAACGAGATACAATGAAGTGTAATCATTAAGAACAGATTTTCTGGAATCACAAAGGCTTAAGTTAGAATGTATTTCTTTTTCAACTTACTGGTTGTGTGATTTTGGTCAGGGTCATTCTTGGCCCTGAGTCTCAATTTTCTCATCTATTTTGAGCAACTATCATAAAAACATAAGGAATTACTGTGATGACTATTTTTAAATACAGCATTCTTAGCATCATGCTAATACATGTTTTAGGTTAATAAGGAATCATTTTTATTGTTGTTAAAAGGGAGTAGTCCTGTGCAGTAAAGAATGACACACAACACTGGTTCTCAAACTCTTTAAACACTGCAATCACTGCAATTTTTAAAGTTCCTGGTGGTGAACTCCACTACCAGAGTTTCTAATTTAACTTATGAAATATGGGAATGAATTGAATGTCAGCTGGTTTAAAGAGTAATCTAATATTTTTAGCTCAAAATTCTCAAGGTCCCGTTCAGATCAATTAAATGAGACCCTCCATGGGGCTTCCATATTTTTAAAGTACCTTAGATGATTACAGTGTGAAGAAATGTTTGATAACCATTGTTTCAGGTAATACATGCCTCCAATTTCCACATTGGATACATAGTTGATCACTTTACAAGATAAAATATATTAATTATTGGGCCTGATCCTAGATCAACTAATGCCTCATTTCTGGTAGTGACACCAATACTGGATAATTGTTAAAGGCTCCTTCAAGTCATTATAAAATTTTAAATCAGCTGTATTAAGATGTAATATTTCAGTTGTCCTGAAACATTAGTGTGGCTCATAGTAACATAAAGTAATTACTGAAGTCCTGTTAAGACCCTTCTCCCAGAATTTCTGATCAAATAAAATTTTAGATGATACCTATTAATTTTAATTTCTAACAAGTTCTCAGGAGACACTGCTGAAGACAGTTCCAATGAATAAAATAGTAAACAATGAATGTGCACAGAGTTTTAAAAATGGGAAACTCATATAAGGAATAGATTACACTATTACCAAGTATATCTCACAAAATACCTATTCTTTAGTAACAATTAACTTAGAGAAGTCTGATACCCCATTCATTAAGTGATCAAAGTGATCATCACCACTTATGAGATAAAGAATCATACTCTTTTTGACAGGATTCAATGAGAAATTAGTCAAACTATTGAGGTTTTCCTGCTTAAGAAACAGAATTTGAATATTTTCTATCTCACATATGCATCATACATTCTAGAACTCATTAACATCTTTGGTTTCTCAAACCAGAGAACAGATGCAATTTTAACACATCTGTGACCTATTTATTTCACTTATGAGTATGTCTTGAAGGTACGTCTGATCCTCTAACCACATGAGACAAAACTAAATGTAGGCCTATTTTTCAAAGCCATAAAATAAAAAGATAAAATTTTTGTCAAAGTAAAGCAACCTAAAGATATGAAAACCTGTAAAGTCATGATTGTGAATTGATATTTTTGGCAGGCAGACCGGGTCTTACTGGAATGGTTTGAAAAATGTGAATGGTTCTGAAAAGTATGTGGCAGAAATGTATCAATGTTTATTGGTGACTGTTGTGTTGTGGAAGCCTGCTTGTGCAGGCAAAATGCACCAAAATATTGTGGAGGGATGAACCTGCAGTTTCTCTACTTACTCTTTAAAGGTTTAACAGAAGTCATATTTTTCCTTTTTGTATGGGAAGTCAAAGTTGGTCTAAATTAAGATTTTTGTGAACCTTTTTTTTAAGGTAAGCCATTTTAACTTTACACAGGAATTTCTTAGCAACAGGATTAGAATGGAGGCTGGAAGAGTATAAGTTTGCTTTCTTTGTGGAGATAGGACAAATTATTCTTTGAAGAATTTCAGTCCAAATTGAATTGTGCTGTGTTACAAAATATCCATCAGTTTAAACTTCTGAAACTTTCACCTCTGCTCCTAATCCTGCTGTGTGCTTCTCTCACCCCATCTTCAAGTTTCAAAAAGGAACGTACAATAGGTTTTATTATGGTATTTTTCTGTTTCTCTCTCTCTTTTTTTTTGCGCAATTTAATCAAGCATGTGATCTTGGCTATTTCTATAGATTTCTTTCTTGGATCTCTGTCTATTCTCATTATCTTTGTAGTTTCACCCTATATATCATATGTTGTAATTTTCTGTGTGATCCACCTGATATTTCCACCCTATCACTCTCTTTAATCTCACTTGGTAAAACCATTAAGTTCTTTCTTACTATTTGTTTTGTCCAGATTTTCAACACTAACAACCATTTTCTCACATAATCTCATTTTTACTAGTCTCATTTCCTTTATTCATATTAACCAAGTAATGTTTAAATGGATTCATAATTTTTTGATTACAGTCATTTATGCTCATTCATATTACATGATTTTAAAGTGCTAAAACACTGCACTGTGAACTATAAAAGTACAAATAAGATACAGTATGTTCCTTAGTTTTAGGCGACGTATGGTGTAATTGTGATTGTTAATGAAGTAGAGAGGAGTCCTTTTTCTATCATGGTGTAAAGGGAAAAATATGAAATAAGAGAGTCAAAATATAATGTTGGACTGATTAAAGCTTGTCTTAGTGATAAGCTAATGTGTTTGGACTTTAAACCCTGTACAGAAAGTAAGAAATCATATAAGAGTGTAAACTGAAGGTTGATATAACCTAATTTAGATGTTGAATTAATTTTAAATGAGAGAAATCTACTTCAGACACATTGTGGGTGACTCTGGCCAGTGTTTGGAAAAGAGAAATCCAAACCCATGAAAGGTAGCCACGCTGGGGAGAAGAGGATTCATTATGTTAGAAATGTCCAGCAGATCCTTTAACTCCCCTAGTCTCTAGATATCTCCCCAGTGCCTACCATCAACTTGGACTGTTTTGTTGACTCTTTCTGCCCAGCAAATCTTTAAAATGGGGTGTTGAAAGCTCAGGCGGCTTGAGAAGGGCATAACTGGAAAACCCAAGTCCAGATCCAAAGGTCACGAATGAAGCCTCAGTGTTACTGAGACCAAGGCTGTAGGACGACTTCCTAAATGAGAGCTGTTAAGGTAAACTGAGGAACACAGAAAGGGGCAAAAAGAATGTAGGAGAAGCATTGGAATTCATGATTTGCTAGATAAGCTGGGGGAGTAAAATCCAAATGAGTGTCATGTTTTGAGTTTGGACTGACAATTTCTATTTCAGTTTCCTGAAATGGTGATAGGAAACAAATTAGAAAGAGTCAGTCTGTGAAAGATGAAAGAATTAATTTTCTTCTGCACATTTGTATTTTAGCCATCTATGGATATTCAGATGAATATGTTCAGCTGGAAAGCAGATGTATGTGACAGAAGCCAAGATGATGTCTGCCTAGGAGATTTAGATTTAGAAATCATTATGCTATCAGTGTGCATTAAAACCATGAAGCTAGGTGGAAATTTCAAAGCAAAAATGCACAAAGACAGAAAAACTGTATCAGTTTGAAAACAATGCAGAAAGAAACCTATGTGTAAGAATCATTTAAAAGGAATCAATTAACCAACCAAAGATGTCACAGACCAACCGAAGCTGCCAGGAGGAACCAGATTTTCCCTTACTGTCAGTATTTCTCACTATAATCAACAGACACAAGATCAGATTGTTCCTTTGCCTTCCTAGGGCTCCCGGGGCTTTTGCAATAAAACCCACTCACGAGCACACAAGGTCCTCCATCATCTGGCCTCTTCTGGTTTCTGTAGGCTCATTACACGCCAGCTCCTGTCTCCTTCCACGCTCAGCCCCAGTGCTCCTTTTGTTCTAATTCTCAGGCCTTCATCCACCATTATCTACTAACGAGGTCAGCTCTGCTATTCGCAGAGTGGCTTCACCGCAGTGTCTTAGGTTTCAGGCCCTTCTCAGACAGACCTTGCAGATTCGCCAGACTGAAGCCAGTCTACCTTTCTCAATAGTTCCTTCCTCTGCGTCTCTTTCATAGAATTCGCCAGAAGTAAGAGTCAGTTACAAATGTGTCCATATGTCCATTTGCCATACTGTTTTCATTCACTGGAATATAAGGTCCATATAGAAAATAGTCTTGTTTTTCCTCTTTCCTCTATTCCCACTTCTCCAGACAAGTGTTTAAAACATGGATGTGGTCCAGTTACATTAGGCAAATGAAATAAATGTGTGAGTCAAGAATAGTTTCAATTTAATAATCAGAATAATTAGATACTTACAGACTTGAGAAAAGCCAGAAAAAAATATGAAAAGCTTTGAAACATTTCCACTGCACTGTTACGTGAAGTCATAAGTGATATTTGGCTGAAGAGCTTCAGGAGAGTAGAATGCGCATGGACTGCATCACAGTGGGTTCTCGGCTCCAGAAGGAGGAAGTGGAACACACGGGGAACAGAGAAACTCAGGCTCTCCCTCCACTTAGCCAACACACAAAGGAGGGAGAGAGAGGAAGAAAAGATTAGAGTAAATGTGAAGATGTGCAGCTTTTATTTTTCTTAACATGGGAAAGACTGAAAGTGATGACCAAGAAAAGGAAAAAAGTTAATAGGGAAAGATTGGAGATAGAGAAGAGAAACAATTTTAGGATAACTCTCCAAAACACCAAAAAAATAGATCAAGTGATAGAGACCTGATCTTTGGAGAAGGAAGGTTTTAACCTCTAAAACAGACAGGAAATCAGTAAGGAGGGAAGAAGGAAGAAAGCAGAATATAGGTACGGCCACGTAGGATGGTACAGAGTCCAACACCAAGAAGTCAAAGTGAGAAACTAAGGAAGCCAAACAAATGAAGCTTCAGACAAGGCGGCTCTCTTACTGCTAGTGAAGATGAGCCTTGGTGATCACCTGACAAGAACGCACATCACCATGGCTGACACCTTCAGAAGTACATACATGTAGGAGCAAATGACAGGTGTAGGATTGGAAGTAAGTCTGTCAATCCTTCTTCATTAGAATCATAAATCAGCAAGGGTTATGTGACTGTAACTTAGCTGATTGAAGACAGAGTGAAACACGGTAGCAAAAACCATGCTGCCAGAAGACACAACAAAGAGGAAATACACAGAGGCCTGAAAGAAAATAAATCTCTACAAAGTCTTCAAGAAGTACATAGCTGGGCATGATGGTCATGCCCATAATCCTAGCATTCTGGGAGGCTGGAACAAGTGAAGTTTGAGCCTAGTTTGGGCAACTTAGTGACAAGAACCTGTCCAAAAACAACACACACACACACACACACACACACACACACACAGAAAGTACATCCTGTTCATAAAAAATGTTTTATTATACAGTCAATTACTAGAATTTATGATACCCACAACACAGAACACAAGTGGCAAAAATCAGATGTGGGGAATGATTAGCTGTGCTTAGAATGAAGAGCTCACACTTGAAAACAGAAAGAGATACAACTGGACAACATAAGCCTAAAAGGAAAAGGGATTTTTCCAAGTCTCTCTCTCTCAAAAATGCTTCCACTAGCTATATTTCTATAGTTCTGTTCATTATATTTTTTCATCTTGTTTCATTATTATGGAAATGTGTGATTTTTGTACAGTCTTTGAATCTCACCTCAAGTCTTCTGAGACAGTATAATTGCACAGACTCCTCTATCCTCTCTCCCCTCCTCTCTCTCTTTCCATATCTCCCCTCTTTTTACCTCTATTCTCCCTCTCCCCATTCACTCTCTCTGTCCTTCATCCATAACACATACACATATAACTTTTATTTTTGGTAAATATATTTTGAATATCTCCCCTGTTGAAGACACTAAACTAGAGGCAGTTAGGAACACCAGGATACAATTCACTTCATCTTTATCAGAAAGAAGGAAGAATCATGCAGTCAAAAAGAAACTACTAGGCTGACATTTAAAATAGTATAACTTACTAACTCTCAGAAAAAGTGCAGTTAGTATTAAAAGGTCAAGAAACTTTGTTATGAATGGACTTTTATATGTGGTCTTTGTATTTTTTTTTTTTTTGAGACAGTCTCGCTTTGTAGTTCAGGGTGGCCCTGAGCTAACTATGTAGCCCAGGCAAGCCTCGAACTCAGCAATCCTCCTGTCTCTGCCTCCTGAGTTCTGCGATTACAGGCATGAGCCACCACGCCCGGTGGTCTTTGTATTTTTTTTTAGTTTATTTTTATCTTTATTGGTACACTGTATATACACATCATGATCACACTCAATATTGGGAATTTGTACCAGTATATGACATGATTAAATTCTCATTTCTTCCCATTCCCCTACCCATCCC
The DNA here is from genome assembly GCA_004025085.1 of Thryonomys swinderianus. Taxonomy (NCBI): domain Eukaryota; kingdom Metazoa; phylum Chordata; class Mammalia; order Rodentia; family Thryonomyidae; genus Thryonomys; species Thryonomys swinderianus. The sequence continues at coordinate 7,595 of PVIC010046578.1, forward strand.
ATGACCCCACACCCACTAAATACATAAGCTTTGTTTCCCTTTTTTATTTATTACCATAACATTTTTTCTTCACCCCTCATTACTCATATGTAGTTTTGAACTAATTTTTCTAACTGTGAATATTAATTTAGAGGAACAAAAAATAATATTTCCTAGGAAGAGAGAAGTCTATAAAGAAAGTATTTGCTGTATTCATTTTAAATGCAATTAATACGCTTCTAGGAGCTTAGTGGTGAATTTCTTTCCTAATCTTAAAATCAAGTCACTGAGAAACGCAGCCTCTCCAGTCTGGCAAGGTGCAGCTCTGTGGTCCCTGCGGACTGGCCTTAGGCTTCCTTTCTCCACACACGAGCATTTCTCCCTGACATAGGCTCCACAGACTTAAAATAATACCATTAAAATAGCACATCTGAAAGGGGCTTTAATACTATAAACTTTTAAATAAATGTTGATAAGCCTGAAACAATTATGATGACCACTTACACAGCCCTCATCAGTGAACACTTCTCAAAGCCACACAGTGTGGCAGTGGGTGACTCACCATTATTCTTCTACTGTCCTACTTTTCAATGGCCATGGAAAATATAAAACGATCTTTTTGGAAACCCAGGCAAGAGCGATTCTACTAGGTTGTAAAAAGATGTTTGAAAATCAAGATAATTGAATTATTTTTACTGAAGCCAGCATTTTTCATTAGAGGTTATGTTCATGAGGAGTTAGTGGTTGAACTGTAGATGGAAATATGGTGAAGACATTTTGCTTTCATTTGAAAAAGCTGTTTCAGTCTACTAATTATTTAATTAAAAATCAATACATATTTTGTTTGACACCACCAAGCTGCCACGTTATATGGTCATTTTTGTCTAGTGAAAAGATTTTAATCTCAAGGAATTACACTTTATTTAGTATTTAACAAATATTTGGTCAGTAAGCATTTACCAAAATAAAAGCTTCATCTTATTCAAAAGATTTACAAAATGCTTACAACTCAATAGGAGACAAAGCAGTAAGTGGAACTACTAGATAACATGAAATAACATGAGGGAGCATATATTTTAGAATTCATATTGTGTTTTAAACACACACACAGAAGAGGCATTTTTTTTTTTTTGACAGCGTCTTTCTTTGTAGTTCATGGTGGCTCTGAGCTCACTACATAGCCCAGGCAAGCCTTGAACTCGGCAATCCTCCTTCCTCTGCCTCCTAAGTGCTGGGATGACAGGCGTCAACCAACAAGCCCAGCACTGAGCTATGTGGTACTGATTGCTGATGGACGTGAGTCACTACGCCTGGTACTGTCGTATGTGGTTACCGGAGATCGCATCAGGGACCCTGCGCTAGTTAAACAGGCACTGGAACCACTGAGCTAAATCTCCAGTTTGAGAGGCAATATTCTGAGTCTGTGTCTGGTAAGGGAGTCTCATAGAACAAAACCTTCGATAGATTATAGAGAATTAGGTAATTTAAGTAGACAAATGAAACAAAGGACACTCATTTTAATTAAAAAGAAAAAGTACTTAAATATATGTATCGACCCATTGCCTTGTTCATTTTAACACTCTACATACTGTCTCCTGGTAAAAGCAAGAATGAATGCTGAATCAATTCATGAAAAACATTAGGCTAAAAAGCTTCATTTTATTCAAAATATACTAGAGGGAGATTCATAAAATATTGTCCTATTCCAGCCTGGAGTGTCTTTAAAGATTTTGTTGTACATCTTATATTACTTGAACAGAATGGTAATTTTCTATTTCAATAATGCTACTTTTAATACATTTCAAACCAACTTGATTTTTTTTACCAGAATTCATCCTTGAGTTTTAAATTCCCAAATTTCCATAAACTGAAGTTTAAGTGACTTATTAAAAATCCAACTAGATTTCAATATTTAACTACATGTGACATCATACAGAATGATGAAGATATCAATTTCCATGTATAGAACATAATCTCAAAATATATTTTGCATTCTTTCCAATAGACCTAATTAACCCTTCTCATATGGTTTTATTAAATGGACTTAAGTGAACCTAATATCTGAAAAAATTTAAATTGCTTCTCACTGACTTTGCTCATTCATTAGACCTGTTTTTCTGCAATATTCTTTCCTCAGTAAACATTTGTAACATCTACTTACTTATTATTCACCTTTCTATTCCTTTTGTTAGCACCCTTTCACCCTGTTCTTTTCATTTTTCTACATGACTGTTCCTGAAATTGATTTTTCTGACACATACCATTATTATATTTGGTTAAATTTTCATAATATAATCTCTACACCAACAGTTTTCTAATTATTTTTTCTTGGTATGAAATCATTTGCTGGTAGAAAATTATATGCTTAAAGATAAAATATAAAGCAAGCAAATGGAGTTGTTTTGTTAAGGTGGGTCGGAGGCTCAGTATTCTGGGTTTGCTTTCTGCCAGTTTTGTCTCCTACTGCTGTCCGTACACAGCTCTAGAGTTTCAGACTTCTGTTGTCCACAGCTGAAAGCAACCGTTAGGAAAGTCACTTTCTTTTAGTCAGTTGACTCAATTTAAATATTTATCACTAAGAAAATGGGGTAACCTTCCATTGTACAGCATAATCTATGTGTTTTCATTTTTCCTGGGATTAAAAATGAAAATTGAGAAAAACTCTCACACATATATTGTAGTCGTGTTGGAGAGTTTCATCCTATAAAATGAAAATGATGATATTAAAGCATAGTTAACTTCTTGTAATCAAGATATTTGAGACCCGTATTTAGTAAAATAACATAAAAATCTGAGGTAGTCTAGGAAATATGGTATTTCTTGATTTTATGCATCACTCAGTAAAAATGCTTTAACTGTTTTCTGTTACATGGACTGTGTGGACTCCCTTTGAAAAGAACATTAATAGGCATTATTGGGTTTTTTTTTAGACTTATAGAAAAAAATTGCATAGAAACTACAAAGAGTTCTCTGAGGGCCCTTCTCTCTGTAGTTCTCAAAAGTTTCCCCAATCACACATTGTCATGTTTTGGATCAAAAATGTCCCCCAAGATTCAGGTGTTCAGAGAAGGAGCTTTCAGCAAAGTAACTGGATCTTGTGGGCCGATGTCGTCAGCGAACGAATCTACCGGCGTTTCATAGAAGGTGCTGTTAGAAGGTGGGACCGCGGTGGAGCAGGAATCCAGTAGAGGGAGTCTGCCTTACTACAGACTTGACTTCCGAGGATAAATCTCTCCCACTGTGCTGCTGGTGTGTAGCTCAGGCTGTAGCTGTTGGACAGCTGCTTCGAGCGCTCTCTGCTTCCGGCCACAGTGAGCCGAGCAGCTTTCTTCCGCCACGCCTCGCTCCCACGCTGTTTCTGCTAGCAACCAGCCAGCCACACACTGAAACCAACGAAACTGTGACTGAAGCTTTACATTTTGACTGCCAGGTTTTTGTCCCAGCAATGGGTAAGCCGAGTATACACATATCTTGCCTTACTGCTGTCAGTTCTTTGGATAACAGACGAACCATCTTTGATGTTTGGCTAAGTAAAGGCTATAGTTTACACAAAGATGCACTCTTTGTGTTGTAAATTTCTATAACTACAAGGGTACATCAACTTTCATCTATCATTACCATATCATCCAGAACAGTTTCACTTTCCTAAGAAGTCACTCAAGTTCCATCCGTTGGAAGAGTCTCCAGCCTCAGTTTGTCAGTGTAGATAATAAAGCACTCATTCGTCAGGAAATCCTCCGATGAATTTTGGAGAGTGCCAGCCAGTGGTAGCAGGCCAGCAGGACAAAGGAGGGTTGCTCTTTTTAATCCCTAAGAGAGGAAGAATTAACCTCTTTCCTATTGGCTAGTTTAAAGGTTCACAATCTATCCTGATTGGCTGAGACTGTTTAGGGAATCTGGGGTCGCTAATAAGAAGGAGATCATAGTGAGGGGGACATGAAGAACAGGGAATCCTCGGCTCCTGATCGTCTGCAGCTGTGTTCCTAGGACTGGAAATGAGCGGGTATTTTCTGTTAATTAATATGTTCAGGAAGAGATATTTGGGATGGTTTCAAGTGCAAGATGGAGTCACCCCTATTTGATAGGAAAGACAAACTTACTTTGCCCTGATGCCTATTTATTCTCCCCATGCACCTCAGTCTCTAACAATTACTGGTCTTCTTACTGCCTCTAGTTGTGTCTGTGTAGAATGCCAAATACAATAATTCAAATAATCAATACAATTTGTTCACTTAGTAACTACTTGTTAGTTTTTTTTTTCTTTAGGTAGCTTTATAATTTCTTGTTCCTCTGAATAATTTTCCATTCTGTGAATGCACCATGGTTATTTATTTGCTTATTGGTTCCTGTTATTTCACTTTTAATTTTAATTTGTAATCTGTAGTTTTTTAGCATATTAAAAATGGTTGCTTTTCACCAACCAAAGTATTTTGCTTAAAAATAAAAATAAGAATCTTACTTTACTTTTTACCTTTTTAACACAAGAACACATTCCAACAAAAATTTTAAGCTAATAAATAGTCTGTTTGCTCCTGTATTTTCATTTTACCCTAAGAAGGAAGAATTCACAAAGTATCTCATTAATACAATTAAGTGATTTATTCATGCAAACAATAATAATTACTGCATTTTTGTCTTTAAGCTAAGAATAGAAATATTTATGAAAAATTATAGTTCTAATCTTGTTCAGGAATTTATGTTATTGTAATGGAAATGACAAAACAACATTTATTTCAATATGAAAGGAAAGTTTCTCACCTTTTCATATTTATTCTATATTTTTATCCTTGGTTTAGATTTATTTAAAATGTGAGTTCATGAAATTATTTTAAAGATAATAAAGTAAGCTTATCCACTCATTTTTTCATTTTTCTACTTTCTTTTGTAACAGAAACTATTTTGTATTACTGTTTTGTTTGTTTCATAACTATGACTAGTACACATTTTTTTTTTCAGACAGAGTCTTGTTTCGTAGTTCAGGCTGGCCCTGAGTTCACTATGTAGCCCAGGCAAGCCTGGAACTCAGCAATCCTCCTGACTCTGCCTCCCGAGTGCTGGGATTACAGGCTTGGGCCACCAAGCCTGGCATTTGTGGTATGAGGTACTGATTGCCAGTATTTTATGTGGTTACTGGGAATTGAACCAGGGACCTTGCCTTTGCGAGGCAGGCACTGGAACCCTGAGCCAAATCTCTGGCCCTGTACACAATTTTATAATTTCTTAGTTTCACTCTTTCTTTCAATTTTAAAATGTCCTTATTAGGATTTCTGCTTCCCCATTTGATTCTGTATGACAGTAAATCTTTATTGTGCAGTTCAGACTTTTAAAGCTGTATATGACTCTTTTCTTTGTAAACAGACTTTTAGAATCATAAGAGAAAGAAATAACACTTCCACTTTCTATGTGTGATGATCCCTTTATTTTTTTCATAGCCTAACCCAGTTCATTTCTTATGCTGTGAAAAATTAAACTTGCTGACAACATTGTTTGCTCCATGCATCCCTTAGTTATGAGAGGCATGTGGTGTCATCTGCACAAACAACATATGTCCTCTATGCCTTCCACCTACGCTCACAGGACATGCCACTAATTCATCACTCTCTAATCAATAATGGTGGCTGCTGAGAGGACAGAGAAAAGAATGACTTTTTGGACATAAATATCTGAAATTGGCCTAATTACATTGTCCTAGGCTAGGATACAGTGCCAATAACCTTCCATTTAGAAGAGCATAGTGATCCATAGGTGGAGAAGTACCTAGTTAGGCAGATTAAATAGAAATGTCCCACTGAAGTGTAAAACTCCAGAAACCATCATCTGCCTATATTCTGACTGCATAAAAATGAGTGCTATTAAAGAAGGGTGATACCAGAAAGAAATCAATGACGCAAAACTCCACACCTTTCCAGTATCACACACACACAGTAATCTTTTGTTTCCTCCCTTACAATTTTCTGTTTGCTTTTCCTTTTTACTTCTTATAGAAAATTTTTAGTTTTCCTCTCACCTTTCTTTATTGCCTTTCTTCTTTCCATGCCTCCTTTTCTTTTCTTTCTTTTTATTTTTTAATTTCTCGTTTCCTTTTGGGTTTCAGAGATACTCATTTCAGGATAATGATTCGAAATAATCGATCTCACAGCACTAAAAAGCAGGGCCATCAGGGTATTAGCCTGAATATGTGGAAAATGATTATAAAATATGATTTTTCAAGGTAAAAAATGATGCGGTGCTTGAAATGATGGTCATGGGAAAGGTAAAGAAAAGAAAGATTTGCGAAGTGTTGTAAAGGTAAACAACTTCACAATTACGGGAGGATACAGCACACATTCAGAACACTTAGGAAATCATTTGCACATCACAACCATGATTTTTTAACTGCTAAATCGGTCATTGCAATGTGAACTTTAGCAATTTGTCCTTTATATGCATAACAATATCATAAATAAATCAAGGGGAAACTAATGAGAAAATATATAGCAAAGAACCAACTAAGCTCCATGCACAAAATCAACAACAGTTTGTAATTCATTTCAATCATGTGCTGGGTAATTGCATATTATGCAATCCGAAAGCAGCTGTACTTTCTATTGTACAATTAGACTGAGTCCTGAATGTTGGCTGT
>PVIC010046579.1:0-14193 GCA_004025085.1 Thryonomys swinderianus
CAGCAAATATGCCACCAATTACAAACTATATAATATAAATTCATCTAAAAGATGATAACACATGACTAAAAACAACAGTACTGTTGAGATAACTTTATTAAGGGGAAAGAATTTTCCTCCACTTTGTTCTCCAAAATGCTTATTGTGGTTATAAGTATCAGAGAGTAAAGGAAAGAAGGATTAAAAATAGATCTCTACTAGTAATACCTCACAGACAACATGTGAGGAAAGAAACCAGTGGCCCTCAGTACCTTTCCTGAGAGCTTGTGCTCTGTGCTCCCAGAAGACCTTGGAGTTCCCAGAAGAACTTGCGCTCCCAGGCCAAAGCCCTGAATGAAAAATGAATTTCACAATTATTCGGTATGATAATAAATTAGAAGACAGGAACAGGGAAGAAGAACGTTATGTGTGACTTTTCATTGAGCTATGGTTCTAAGCCATGAATCATCAAACTCTATCCCCAAACACTATTCCCAGAGTTTATGTACAGTGTGGTTTTATCCTATAGAATACTAAAAATAAAATTAATTACCAGCTGACAATGAATATAGCAGATTTAGACACAAAGCTATTTTTTAAGTAAATCAGTGAAAATAAAATGTTTTCTGATCATTCAAGCAATCAAGTGAGACAATACTTTCCTTAAATGTCTTGTGACTGGTGCATTAATTATTGGTTAAAAATAGAGTACTCTCTGTATTTTCCTAAGAGTAATCTTATGCATAAATTATTCATAATTATACAATATATACGGCAACCAAAAAATAAAAAACTATCATATAAAATACAGCATTTTATTATTTCACAAGGATTTAAATATTATTCAATAATTAATATTCTGTAGTGAAATGGTTTTAAAACAGAGATCTGATTCAAAGGCCATTAATACTCAACATTTTAGCTTTTAGGACTTTTATTATTTATGTGAAATTCTTATTATGAATTGAAATTAGACACTGAACTGTCCTGCTGCACACTCACTGTCTGACAAAGAAGGGGATATCCTTGCCTGAGTGTGTGTGTTTACGGGGCCTCCTCCCCTGTTGCCAGCCGTCCAGCCCTGATGCTGTGCGCAGGAGATACACCCAGGGTGTGCAAACACTTTTATCCCTTCCCTCCTAACTATTGGAGGAAGATGTGCAGAAAAGGCCACAGAGTCTCAGTGGTATTTCACACTTCATTCCAAGCAAGAGGCAAAGGTAAGGATGGGGAAAATCAGTCAAACGTCCACAAGGTGAGGACAGAAAGTCTTTCTGTCTTGCACAGGCTGATTCTTCTGAAGCAAATAGAAGACAGGGCCCTGAATGAGACTGTGTGGACTTACTCTGCTTACACAGTAGCATGGCCTTCTCTCCTCCCAGAAGAGCAAGCCATCCATGCGCAGAGGGCAGGGCCACCTCGTGGAGTGTTTCTGAAACCTTGGTGACTGTGTACCAAGACAGGACAGGTGTGCGCTGTTTCCCCAGGCCTGGCCTGAGGGCAGCTGGGACACACGAAGCTCACCTCACGTCCTGGCCCCCCTGAACTGCACGCTGCGCAAGTCCGAGAACTCCTACAGACATGCACAGGACATGTGTGCTTGCTACTCAAAGGACAAGATTTGCTTCAGGGATCTCCAGGTAGTGTTGAGTTGGTTTGGAGCTTCACCACATGTTCCGGGAAAGTGACTGGTCTCCTGGCGCTGCTCATGCGCACGCAGAGCAAGACCGAGGAAAAGAATTTCACTGTAGGCAAAATGAATTTTTAGATTGCATTTTAATTCATGGATTAGTACACTATATTTCACTTCATATTCTTCTTCTCAGTCAGTTATGTTTGGTCTCCAGCAGGGCTTCCGGTTAAAGAGTATGGTCTGTTAACTAAGCCCCAGATAGCCGAGTCCCAGACTCGCTCAGACAGTCCGCGACCATCACACCAGCCCCTCTCCTCTCTGGACAGAATACGTGAGCACTTCTGCTCTCCCTGCTTATATACTCACCAAGAATAAGTTGTGTTTGCCCTCAAGTCTGTTTACAGAAGCTGTCTTTGTCTATGCTGATATAATTTAGTTAGCATTTATAACAGATAAAAGAGTCAGAAGAGAAAGATTTGTATTTTCTATGAAAGTGATAGCATTTGTTAATGTCATTAATTTTATTTATATAATTAATGTTTATATTAATCATAGTTTAATGTCATTATATTTTAATGTCACATTTGATGTTATTATATAATGAGTGAAAAACAGCAAATGATTGATAGGCTAGCATAAACATTTAAGAGTTCTCAGATAGCTTTAAAAGTTTAAGTTCCTGATCCACATAAAAGAAACCTTACAGCTAAGATAATTATGCAAAAAGGATGATGCAGGAAACAAACTGACTGGCCAGAAGGTGTTAGATTAGTGCACATATATATGTTGTAAGTTAGAAGAAAATGCTCGGTATTTATATGCTTTGGATTAAAATGTTAGGCCAGGGATTTAGCTCAGTGGTTCCAGCGTCTGCCTGGAAAACACAAGGTCCCAAGTTCGATCCTTAGTAACCACATACCACAGTGCCAGGGGTAATGACTCATGCCTGTTATTCCAGCACTTGGCAGGCAAAGGCAAGAGGATTGCTATGAGTTCAAGACTTGCCTGGGCTACATAATGAGCTCAGGGCCAGCCTGAACTACAAAACCAGATGCTGTCTCAAAAAAAAAAAAAAAAAAGAAAGAAAGAAAGAAAGAGAGAGAGAGAGAGAGAGAGGAAGAAAGAAAGAGAAAGAGGAAAGAAAGAAAATGTTAAAGATATGTGTATGCTATTTTAATCAACTTTTTATCATTACCCCATTGACTACTAATCCTGATTATTTTGAATAGGATGCATATGTAGAGTTCTTTGTAGAAAATGAGCTAAGAAAGCAGGCCCACAATTCAGGAAGCTGCATCCGAGCTGACAAGAAACTAGGAGGTGCATTGAAAGAAAAGTCTAAATGTAGACCTAACAGCTTCGAGAAGTAAACATGTTTGAGGAGGAGAAGCACTTTGGGAACACACTGGGAGGCCAAGAAAAAGGGCTGATTTGATGGAAGGGTTTCTAGTTTATCAAATTAAGACCAAAAAAAAAAAAAAACCAAGTGGGTAAAGATACCATGAAGTTGTTAGGAAGTACTTTGAATGTTAGCCTGAAACTTAGGAGAGAATTAGATAACAGAAACACACGTGAGCAAGCAGTGGCATAGACAACAATAGTTAAAACACCAAGGCTGGACGAAACCTGGAAGAAATCAAAAGAGAAGAGTGACTTAAGAGAAAAAAGTTCCATTTGAATACAAAAGGTTTAAGAAGACCCACAGAGGAAAAAGGAAAGTGCAATAAATAAAGATGAGACTTGGTTATATCCGGTTTTGGAAGCCAAGGGAACAGAGAGTTGGAGAAGTCAGGGATGTGGGTTCGGGGAAGCCAATCTGCCACTCACGAGGGTCCAGTCAGTGAAGTACACTCACTGCAGAGGCGAGGAAAGACCCCAGAGTTGCAAATGACAAAGGCTGATACGGACTGAAGCGGGGGAGGCGAGGGCAGCAGGAACTGAAGAGGCATGAAGGTGCGGGGAGGAGCAGCCCTGTGCCTCTGAGCAGCTGAGGTGTTCAGGAAGGGCGAGGGAAGCCTCAAGGGGCCACAGGTGTGTGAGGAGAGAAGCGGGCAGTAAAAATAGTGTCCATAAAAGAGAACAAACAAGGATAAGGGTCCCAAAGGAACAGAGAAGCAAGAGGACAAGAAGAAACACACTTGGTAAAAAGGAAATGACCTTCTAGGTTAGCATTCCATGAAAAGGACAAAATATAGGAGGTGAATCAAATTGAAGGAAAGACAGGTTTGGTTTGGCTCATGGTGTCAGGGGTTTAGTCCGTGGTGATTTGGCCTATTGCTTTGAGCCTATTTGAGATATTACACTGGGTAGGAGTATGTCGTGGGAGAAGTTGCTCAGCTCATAGTGGCTGGAAGCAGAGAGAGAGAGAGAGAGAAAGGGGTCAGGGTCCCTATCCAGCCCTCAAAGCCATGATGCCAATGACCCACCTCCCCACCCACATCTGGTTTCTGCCACCTTCCACCAGCACCATGTGACAGGACCAAAGCCTGAACACACGGGCCTTCAGGGCAGTTCAGATCCAGACCACAGCAAGCTCCTCTTCAAGACAGGAACAGGCCAGGGAGGGGAAAGAGAAATGTTGATGTCCATTGACATCGATTTTCTTTCTAAATTCTCCTTCGCACCATGGCCAAAATCAGTATTTCGTGAATAAAAGTGTCAAAAGTTATCCAATCACATGTGATGATTAAGGACAGGGCTGGAGATTGAGTGGATGGGTGATGTCACCAAACAAACAACAGATTAGTACATGTAGGGAAAAAGCATTTGATACAACCTAAAGGAAACACAATGAAAATATTTGCTATTGATTCGGTTTTCAAGGTGAGTAAACATTACATAGACAATCGCTGTATGATCGGGAAAAGGCTGAATTCAAAATTTCTGATTTTCTCTTTGGGCTCCCCTGTTTGGTTAAATAGCACAGACTCCTTGAGGCCCACTTTTCAAGGCAGCAAACATGATGAAACATTGGACAGGTAACAGCACAATCACTTCCGGAATCCATTTTCCTGGATAATTTGCCCCAATTATCACAGGATTGACAAGCTCTTCTGCACACAAATTTTCTTACTGATGGTTAATGCTTCTTAATGAAATCTTCCCTAAGTACTTAAGTGTTTGCTTTTTGAAAAGCAAAGCTTTTCTTAATATGAATGACAATTTCCAGCCCTTCCTGCCAGAGACAGTCACATGACAGCCCTTTTTCCCCAAGCTCAGCCACTAAAAAGGTGCCAGATTTAAACATGAAACAGTTAAATTCATTTTTTTTTTTCCTTTTAGAAACACTTGAACAGCCAAAGCATTTAGAATTATATGGGATAGAACTCAGGCTTTACTAGATTATTTCAACTTTATGCTAAAACGTTTCAGTTTTATTGAGTAACTTGTAAATTGAAAAATACACTCTGTTTCTTTTGCATATGGACAATTGCCCAGATGGATTTGACAAACAGGTGGAAGGAAAATGTAGATTTGGAAAGGATATAGGGTGTCTGCTACTGCTTCTCCATGGAAACTTCATCGCTCCCAGGAGGTTGCCAAGGGCCCAGAGAGCCTTATTTCAGGTCTGTTCATGAGGCCACTGTAGTTCTAGGAATCACCTTTAATATGAGAATAACCTCTAGAGATTATTGTTAACACCTTATAAATTGGTATATCAAATTAGCCAGCCTACTAGCAAGGACATTTAGATCCAGAACAATTAAGGATAGAAAGGTAAATGCCCTAGAGCTTGGCAGAGAATCCTGTGCAGCTGGCCTGTCTCCTTTCCCCAGAGCAGATATTGAAGTGCTCATGTGGGCTATGGAGCAGATGCTTCCCTGGGGGCCGAGGGGCCCAGAGGCACGTAGATGGGGCCCATTCCAGAGCAGACACACGCAGGAGTGTCACCTAATGACCCCACAGAGCTCTCCTCTCTCCTGGGGTAGGAGCCAGCTGTGAGACCCCGAGGAGTCCAACACGAGGTAGGCTACTAAGCCAGATGATATGTGAAACTTCTTCTACCATCCAGAGTCTTTGATGTTGTAAAATATTGCTGAAAGTTTATGGGCTTAAGCTTAGAATTTCAAAGATTTTTCTCGGATAAGATTCTCTTACATTTTTTTTTTTTTTTTAGACAACATTCTGTTTAGACTTTAAGGGATTCTGGTTACCCTCTGTATCTCTCAATGTTATTTTCAGAAAGGAGAGGGAGTGGGAAAAAAATAATCTTTATTGAGCAACTATTGCACATTCCACGTGTCCCTACCTTTCTCATTCCTTTTTAATAGCCATTTGTGTTTTTTATTCACATTTTATAGATGAAAGAATGGATCTCAGTCAGGTTTAATAACTTACTCTGACTTCTTATCAGGGACACGGAACCAGAGGGCATAAATTCAATATCTAAGCAAATTTTCTTTTTTTTAATACCAAATCTCAGAGTTTTGCTGTTATGTGTTAGGTCCTACCTTAAATTTTGAGTTTAAAAAGGGTACTTCTTGCCGGGCGTGGTGGCTCACGCCTGTAATCCCAGCACTCGGGAGGCAGAGGCAGGAGGATTGCTGAATTTGAGGCTTGCCTGGGCTACATAGTGAGCTCAGGGCCAGCCTGAACTACAAAGCGAGACCCTGTCTCAAAAAAAAAAAAAAAAGAAAAAGGGTACTTCTTTCCATGATGAATATTGCAAGTTTTAAACATCATCTGTGGTCTAAGGACATTCTTGACTCTAGTGAACCCTTCTAAGAAACTTCTATCAAGCAAGGATGTTTTGAAGCCTGTTCTGTGTTTAGACAAATTTCATCTCCTTGGAATGTGATAAATCATCAAAGAATCTTAAGTGCTAGATACCCACATGAAGTTCTGTTTGTTTTGTAAGTTAAAGAAAAGGTTCAAAAGCAAAAATGCAAAGAGGTCCTTAAGAAAAGAGTGTGCTACTCTAAAAACTCTCCTGTATGACTAATGTTGCATGTACAAAGAGGATGCTTGAAGAAATACTTGGGAATAGTTTTTAAAAATCCACTTTATGTCACCATTGTAAATCTTCATTAACTCTGGTGTTTAATTTAAACCTTCACCAAAGGAATAGACCGCTTGAAATGATGTAATGGACTTGCTGGCAATTATACAATTTTTTAATTGAGTTCTTTATTGGAACACTTTATATACAGCTCACAATCACACTCAACATTAGGGAATTTGTACCAGTATATGATTCAAGTTAATTCTCATTTTTACCCATATCCCTAATTATACAAGTGTTTTTCAAAAATCATTTTCTCTAATAAGAGAAAGCTAACAGTAGATTGTGTCTTTGCTCAAATTAGAGTGAAAGGGAAAAAAATAGTTGATTTGCTGCACACAATTTGTAATGATTTCTAAGTAACATATAAAGAAAAAGCAGATACTTGAGAAACTAGCTGACAAATTTAACTCACAAGTTAAACAACTCACAAGTTGAATCCTATGAGGCTATGTCTCCTAATGTATGATTCTATGTCCCTAAAAGAAGGGATACATGGAGGTTAACTATGGGTTGGTTAAGGTTTTACCTATTCTCTATAAAAGTTACTAGGAATAACAAGTCTTAGATCTTGCTTCCATTTTTGAATTATGTTTTGTTTTGGAGACACTCAGAAGCTATTTCCTATAGCTGCGACCATCAGACCAGACACCTCATATGCTCCAGCTGTATCCACCTTCCAATAATAAACTTTAAATGCTGAGTATGTAGATTTAGAAACTGCAAAAACACAGAATCCATCTAATTTCCATAGACTTTGTAGACACCCAAGCCAAAAAAGAAGGGGTTCTTAGTTTCCAGACATTGGTTCTCCTTAGAAGTTAACCAATCCTTTCTGCAAAAACCACTTCCAGATGAATCTTAGAATTGGGAAACTCACAGCAAATATTTAAGTATTCTGAACATACTTCAAAGTAACTGCTCCTGTTCTATAACACCTTTTTGTTTGCTTTTGTTTTTTTGAGACAGGGTCTTACTTTGCAGTTCAGGCTGGCTCTGAGCTCACTGTGTAGCCCAGGCAAGGCTCAAACTCAGCAATCCTCCTGCCTCTGCCTCCTGAGCACTGGGATTACAGGTGTGAGCCACCACATCCAGCAACACTTTTTGATTTGCATCCTTGGAAGTTCTTTTCCATAAATATGGCTGACTTTTTAGTAGGCATTAATGGGGAAATGGGACTTACTTGGCAGAAATTCACTTTATAGCCAAATCTGCTATTGTGCATCTCATAAAAATGAGATGAATTTATTTATGTTCATATCTGTCGTCTCTGCCTCTATCTACCTCTCTTCTTTTCTGCAGAAGTGGTTAGGAGAAAACTGAGTCAGAGGACAATGCGGTTAATTCAACAAACACAATAGTTCAAGAGAGCTCTACACTGCATTCGGGACCGTCCTGCAGAACTCTTAGAGTAGAGCATATTGTCCGTTGTCTCCCCATCCCAACCCTCTCTGCCCAAAACAAAACTAACTGAAGAAAATGGTATGCCGTTTGTGTTATTCTCTCGCTTATTTTACAGACTGTGAGATTCAGGTTTCACCATGTTATTTGATTTCCCCAAGATCACAAAGTTACTAAGTGTAGCAATGATTTTCAAGCCAAAATTCTTTCAGGCTTCTAACCTCAAAGCCCACTTTTTCCACCCAGTGAACTACAGTGCTGTTCTTATTGCATTTAACAACACACTGATAAATTTCCTCTTGCATACACTTTTCTTTTCTTTTCTTTTCTTTTCTTTTCTTTGCTTTGCTTTGCTTTGCTTTGCTTTGCTTTGCTTTGCTTTGCTTTCCATTGGATTTCTTTTCTCACTTCTACACACACCTGCACAAAAACACATCAGTGAACACTAAAGTCTCAAAACAAAACACAAAAAACAAACCTCAAAACCAAGTTGCCTTTTCATTGTCTCTAAACCCTCTGACTACAAATAAAGTGTGATCAAGCTCGATTTCAAGTCAAAGCAGCCTTTGAGCAAAATTGCAAAGTTGAAACTGTGTATTTGATGGGAAAAGGCAGGCAGAATAGAGACCCAGTGGTCCAGACCTGTAAGTAGAACTCACAATACCTCTTAAAACACAGGAAGACCCGAAACACCATAGTCATTCATTTGAGTTTGAGATTATTCACTTTCCTAACTAATCAATAATTGTTATAATTAAAATTGATAGCTGCAAATAACATGACAGAGGGCTGCTGCCAGAATACTGATTGTGTCTTTGGCTTGGAAAGATAGGCAGCAGCGTGGAACACTTATTTTCCAATTTGCTTTTAGCTGTGTGCAAATTGCTTTAGCTGTATCCAGCTGATTTAGACCTTGCCTGGAGGTGCACTAGATTAATTGGGAGCTACACATTCATTGCTTACAGAATGGACTCTGTAATTGGTGAAATTTGTTAGTGCCCGTTATAAAATAACTATATAGTTCTGCTTTTAGCTGTCTTTTCATTACTCTTTCGGTAAGAGGGGAGGGCAGACAATTAGAACCCATCTGATGATTAAGATAGGTGCTTTTACATAAGGACTCAAAAGAACAAGTCTACAGTCGATATTTTATACAAACACTAGTGTGAATATGGTATTGATTTTTTTTCAAGAACTGAAAAAGTGCTTGAGCGCATATGAGAATTTTTCCCTTCTTTGTTGCTATTGAATCCTAGATAAGAGGGTCTACTTGGTTAGTGCTTACGAGCAGATTTTTCAGAATGATTCTTTGTTCTCTCTCCTAACTTTGTTGGGTTATAAAGAATAAGCACTCTTTCTTATTTAGTCCAAATGAAAGAAATAAGAAGAATCCTGAGGCCACAGTTACAGCTCTCCAGTTTGTCCTGTCTCTTCCACTCTCCTCTTTGGTGCCCAGGGTGCTAAGAGCCATCCATTACGCTGCCTATGTGAAACATCAGATTACAATAAATATGAAGGTCACTTGGGGCAGGAAGGCATTTCAGGAACAGAAATAGATAGACTGAGAAAAAAAAACAGTTACAGGTTAGAAAAACAGAGATATCTGTGTTCTTAGCTCTCAGAAAGCATGTGATGTCAACAGTCTTAAATATTCAAAATGACAAATTGCATCTCCTCTACATTTCAGGGTACATGGAGACGCGGTCACATCATACCGAGGCTATCATCAGATATATCTGCAAGCCGTGCACTTAGAGGGAATTCATCAGCCTTTCATCACTCTTTGTCACTGAAGTGACAAAAATCCCAACTCAGAGTCATTTAGATAAACAAATAGATGAAGAAGTGGGAAAGGTGCTGTTTCTCATTCAGAAGACCGAGAAGGGACCAAAGGGCCTGTTCAGTACCAATGGATTCAGGGCTCAAAACGCATCAAGGCTTCTCCCATTACCTCTTGGCTTAATTTCCCATTAGCTTTCCTTCCAGGAAAGCTTTTATATTTGTTTGCTTGCTTGCTTGCTTGCTTGTCTGTTTGTCTGTTTGTTGTTTTGATATAAAGGATCAAACTGGGGACCTTAGGCTTACGAGCCAGGGGCCGGAACCATTGAGCTAAATCCCCAGCCCTCCCATCTCCTTTGGAGACTCACACTGATATCATATCTGCTCAAAAACACCACAAGAGGCTGTTTTTTCTTGGGAGTTCAGCAGAGTCTCAAACCTCAGACTCAGGCCCACTGAGAGTCACTGGCTCACTCCTGGACTGGCCACTCAGACAAGAGCACACTGTGCTTGAGCTCCCCACAGAGCCCCGCCACTCTACCGTCTCGGGAGCACCCGGGGAAGGAAGCCCCAAAGGTGATGACCACAGGAAGAGCAAACAAGTGCTCCGTGGAGATAACAGCACGTGACCCCAAGATCACCAAAAACAAAACTAATAAAACTGGTCAAATTGTTAGTAACCCTTCTTAAACTTGCACACATTGCTGTCTTTGAGAGCCAATTAAGACTGACAATTTTTCCCCCAGAAAAAATCTCATATGACCAAAGTCATTCCAAATATTTCCTGCCATTTCAAAAGAGCTCACACACCCTACGAATATCCAAGCAGTTAACATGGACAGGAGAAAATCTTCCTGAAATAAAATATAACCTTACAAGTGTCCCATTTCATTTCTGAATGGAACAATTGCAGGTTTTCTTTGCCTTCCAACTCTTTGTTCCTTGTAAGTAATTCTGATTACAGAGAATGCCCCTTATAGAGCTATTCGTTGTACTTACTGTGGGTAAATAAACTCGGAAAATCCAAACTGTGCCAAAAGACTGTTTTGTCCAAATGACAGATTGTCAAGAACCAGCCTTTCAACCGGAAGACTGACCGTGGCCACGAGAGTGACACTTGCTCTTTATTTGGCACAAGAAATGGAGTATTCTGACACACAGCTATGTAGTGAGTCTAATTTAGTGACTGAGCCTTGAGATATATTTACCACAAATAAATTTTCTGAGAAATTTTACTTCTTACAGGAATATATGTGATTAGCTAGGAATAAGGCAGCTTCTTCTATGGTCATAATCAGAAGGAAGAATTAGGTGACCACTAAAGTCACAGCTCAAAACAAAATATCTCAGAATACTTACCATAGAAATGTTTATTTGAACACTTGAGATAGTTCATATAATTTTTTTGTTGTTGTTTTTTGAGACAGGATCTGGCTTTGTAGTTCAGGCTGGCCCTGAGCTCACTATGTAGCCCAGGAAGTCTTGAACTCACACAAATCCTCCTGCCTCTGCCTCCCAAATTCTGGGATTGTAGGCATGAACCACTATGCCCAGCACTGTGGTATGTGGTATGTGGTTACCAGGGATCCAACTCAGGACCTTGCACTTGCTAGGTAGAGGCCAGAACCACTGAGCTAAATCCCTGGCCCCAGTTCATATAATTTTTAATATGAAGTTAACTGCACAGGAAAGATAAATATATTTGTACCAAAAAAGGAGAACTATTGCTCCAAAGCAATTTTCATGGAAAGAGGTCTTGCTCTATGTTTGCTTTTTAAAAAAGGGACTCAACAATCTCTAGGACTAAAGTAAAGGAGAGGAGAGAAGGGAGAGAGAGGAGGTAAGAAAGGAAAAAGAAGAGTATAAGTTCAGTTCTTGCTTTTAGACACTGAGAAAGAGAAAGGTTTAAACAAACAGCTCAAAAGAAAGAAGTAGAGGGCCGGAGGGATAGCTCAGTGGTTCTGGCACCTGCCTCGCAAGCGCAAGGTCCTGAGTTCAATCCCCAGTAACCACATACAATGCTGGGCATGGATCACGCCCACCAACAATCAATACCACATACCACAGTGCCAGGCATAGTAGCTCATGCCTGTAATCCCAGCACTCGGGAGGCAGAGACAGGAGGATTGCTGAGTTTGAAGCTTGCCTAGGTTACATAGTGAGCTCAGAGCCAGCCTGAACATAAAGCAAGACCTTGTCTCAAAAAAAAAAAAAAAAAAAGAAAGAAGTAGAAAAATAAGCACAGTCATAATGTTCAACTTGTGCTATTTTGTCCTTCAAGATAACAGGAATTGCTGTTTTAAGACCAATAACTCTTGTAACAATTTATTAGCAAGTTCTACAGCTACCAGTTAAAAACAAAATTAATAGAGCCAGAGATTTAGCTCAGTGGTTCCAGCACCTGCCTAGCAAGCACAAGGTCCCTGGTTCGATCCCTGGTATCCACATACAACAATGCCAGGCATAGTGTCTCACACCCACCAGCAATTAGTATCAATGCTGGGTGTGGTGGCTCCTGCCTGTAACCTCAGCACTTGGGAGGCTGAGGCAGGAGGATTGCTGAGTCTGAGGCTTGCCTGAGCTACTAAGCGAGCTCAGGGCCAGCCTGAACTACAAAGCGAGACCCTGTCTCAAAAAAAAACATTAAAAAATTAATAATATGCCAGGCTTGGTGGCTCACACCTGTCATCCCAGCACTCGGGAGGCATAGACAGGAGGATTGCTGAGTTTGAGGCTTGCCTGGACTACGTAGTGAGCTCAGGGCCAGCCTGAACTACAAAGTGAGACCCTGTCTCAAAAAAAAATAATAATAATAATAGTAGGATGGGATAGGGGATTGAAAACAGGGGAAACACATGAATACTAATTAAATACAAGAGACAAGGCATGAATTTAATATAAGTAATATTAATTTATATAGACAGAAAATATTTTGTGGTGGTTTTTATCTTATCAGTGAAAAATACTATTTTTTAAGAGCTGAGAGGAAAAACAGAGAGGGCTTTTGTTTCTTTTACTTTGATTTAGTTATGTATGATTTATCCAATTAAAAAAATACCTGTACTTTGTAAGGGAAAGTGTGAGCAAAAAGATTTGTGGTATAAACAAAGTGGCACTATAATGCAGAATTTCCTTTTTCTTTCTAGAATCTCTACCAATCAACCAAGACTATGATTTTTTCTGGTGCTGGAGACTGAACTCAGGACCTCGTGCATGTGAGACAGGGGCAGTGCCACTGAGCTGAAAAGCCCTTCAACCAAGACTATGAGAGAAACTATCAAGGACAGTGAACAAATTTATTATGACTCATGATGGCCGCCAAAGCTGAAATCAAGCCAAGCTCCAGAAGAAGACACACTGGAACAAGGCAACTCCCAGGAAGAGCAGAAACGAATGAGCCAACAGAGCCAGAAACCATAAGCACAATGTACTTTCACTTGTGAGAAGGGCAAAGATACAGATGAAACGGAGGTAAGATCATGCTGCTGCGGGCTGGGGATTTAGCTCAAGTGGTACCACGCCAACCTTGGATGCACAAGGGCCTAAATTCGATCCCCGGTACTGCAAAAAAAAAAAAAAAAAAAAAGACTGTACCGAATTGAAGCAAAATGTCTGAAGGCTGAGTGCGAGAGAATCTCCAGTTACAAAACCTAGAACTGCACATGGCCTGACTTAACCACCCTAGAGGAAAACGTCCTACAAATAAGTAGTCCAGAAAATCTTACTTAGTCAATCGTGTGTAATAATTAGCACAACATTTTTTCTTTTCTTTTTCCTTAATTAAAAGATCAGAACTTAGGAAAGATTTTTTAAAACACACATACACATCAGAGAAATATTGTTGAAGAATGGGATGAAATTTGCAACCACAAAATTTACCGCAATTAAAAAGTAACCCAACATGGTGGCATACACCTGTGACTCCTGCTACTTGAGACACTGAGACAGAGGATTCAAAGTTCGAAGTAAGACTGGGTGACTAGAGAAAACTTTCTACACACAAGAAATAAATACAGCTAGTGATATAACTCAGTGTAAGCTCCAGGACTTGATCCCCAAGATCTTAAATAAAAATGAAACAATTATTGTACCTCCTTGAAGGAAGATTACAAAATAAAAATATAAGAACATAGAGAAGGGCCAGAGATTTAGCTCAGTGGTTCTGGCACTTGCCTTGTAAGCGCAAGGCTCTGAGTTCAATCCCGGTAACCACATATAATGCTGGGCATGGAGACTCACGCCCACCAGCCATCAATACCACATACCACAGTGCCGGGCATGGTGGCTCACGCCTGTAATTCCAGCACTCGGGAGGCAGAGGCAGGAGGATTGCTGAGTTCCAGGCTTGCCTGGGCGACATAGTGAGCTCAGGGCCAGCCTGAACTACAAAGCGAGACCC
>PVIC010046580.1:0-14185 GCA_004025085.1 Thryonomys swinderianus
GTAACACATATTAATTTCTTTTTTCATTCTCTTTCCTTCCCTCTCCCAAATCTCTTGATCCTTTCCTACTCAGGAAAGATTGATCTCCCTATTTTCTACTATCTTTATTTTGTTCTTTATTTATAATTTGAGTTTTCATGTAAGATAAACCATGTGATAGGTAAGCTTCTGTGTCAGATTTATTTCTCTTAACATTATGGTCTGAAGGTACTTCCATTTCATCATTTCCATTGAAATGACTCAAGTCATTGCTTGTTACTGGACTATTGTGATTTTCACCTTTTCCTTTCCAATTCATCTGAGTCTTTTCTCTCCTCTTTTTGGTTAGACTGGCAAATGATTTTTGTTTAGTTATTCTTTTGAAGAACCAAATCTTCATTATTTGTATTCTTTTTGATCCCAATTTCACTGATTTCTACCTGATCTTTATAATTTTCCTCCTTGTGCTAGTATTGGATATGGATTATTCTTGGTTTTTTGTTTTGTTTTATTTTGTTTGGAGATAGGGTCTTGCTTTGTACTTTAGGCTGTAGCCCCGAGCTCACTATGTAGCCCAGGCTAGCCTCACACTCACAGCAATCCTCCTGCCTCTGCCTCCCAAGTGCTGGGATTACAGGCATGAGTCACCACGCGTGGCACTGTGGTATGTGTTACTGGGGATCCAACTTAGGACCTTGTGCTTGCAAGGCAAACGCCAGAACCACTGAGCTAAATCCCCGGTCCAGTTTGTGGTAATCTTAATGGTTTTATCTTTATAAGCAATTTGTTTTTTTCTTTTCTTATGGATTTTTGTTCTTATATTCTTTTTGGACTTCTGAGACTTTGACTATGATGTGTTGTGGAGAAGTATTCTTTTTTTGATCATGCCTGTTTGGGATTCTATATGAATCACTTATCTGTATAATAAAATCTTTTACCTTATTTAAAAAGTTTAATGTTATTATTTCAATAAACTGCCTTTATTCCATTTGGCCTGTCTTCTGATTTTTCATTAATTTCAATTAATATTACCCATATTTATATCATCTTGGAGTTGTTGGATCCATTTTATATGTTCTCTTTCTTTTCTTTTCTTTTTTTGAGACAGGGTCCCACTTTGAAGTTCAGGCTGGCCTTGAGCCACTATGTAGCCCAGGACAGCCTTGAACTCAATAATCCTCCTGTTTTTGCCTCCTGAGTGCTGGGATTACAGGAGTGAGCCACCATGCCCAGCTACTGTTCACTTTTTATGATATCTCTCATTAATTGATAATCAGTAACAGCCTTGTTTTCTAGTTCTGACACTCTGTCCTATTACTCATCCTTTCAATAGAAATTTTAATCTCTTGAATTTTTATTTGGAGCTTTTTAAAAGATTTTGATTCTTTTCTATGCTGACAATTCCTATTTTCTCTCATTTTGTTTAACTCCACTTGCTTTTTAGTAATGTCATTTGTTCATTGGAAGATCATTCTGTTTATTTGACCCAGTATCTGTTTACTTATATCTTCAGTGAGCTTGTCAAATGCTTTATTGATCTGTTTTGTTATCTCCTCTGATATCATTTCAAATCATTTGGATTGTAGCTTTTGGTTTCCTTCCCTTTGATGTTCCATGGATCAGGTATGGGGAACTGGGAGTTTTTGGAGCTATTTTGGTGACTTGTTTTCTCATATTTCTATTTTTGTTTTTGTGTTGCGACTTGTGGGTTGATTGTATTGAAAAGCTCTTTATTTTTCTAATACAAAGACCTCCACTTTTCAGTGTTGTCCTTTGGGCATGGCTAAATTTTGCTCTTTGCCTTTGTCCCAGGTTCCAATCACCCTTTGTTTACTTGGGATGGGAAATTTCAGTGTATTTTGTCCTGTCCCCAGTTCTCTAGGAATAGGCAATAATGTTGTTGACTCCAAGACAATTTAAATATTGGCATCCCAAGAAAGCAGTTAATTGCAATAGTATGTCACTTTGACTAGTTATAAAACTAGCATCAGGCCAGGCGTGGTGGCTCACGCCTGTAATCCCAGCACTCGGGAGGCAGAGGCAGGAGGATTGCTGAGTTCGAGGCTTGCCTGGGCTACATAGTGAACTCAAGGCCAGCCTGAACTACAAAGCGAGACCCTGTCTCAAAAAAACCCAAAAAACTAGCATCAGTTATAGTGTCAAATACAAACTGAGTATTAACAAACCCCAAAGACCAATAATACATCACCCTTAACCATAGAAAAAATATTTATAAGGACAGCATGAACACTAAGACAAGCCAACTATTGACCTACTGTTGAGTAATGGTAAATATGTACTAAATAGAGCAACTTTACCTCTACTAACAATAAAACAGTATTCAACAGTGAAAACATAAAGTTCACTAGCTATCTAGACATTCATAATGTTTAGTAACTATATTAATAAAGGTTGGTGGGTGGAGACTGGAGGATGAAAAAAGCAAAATTTCAGAAATTAATTAATGATACTGGGAAATCAAGAAAAGTGAGCTGAGACCAGTCCAATTCAGGAGAAAAAGAAAATTAATAGTGTTAGACAACAGTTGCAGGAAAGAATTGATAAGAACAAGAAACCATGCTGTCAGCCATCAAATGTTCATAGAAATGGCTGTTGCTATAGATTATTTTAGAGGATGTAAAAATGATAAAGTTGCTTACTCCTAGTTTTATTATAGAACTTGGAAAAAGAAATTAATGAGTTCATGTCTTTAAGTTAATAGCATCTAGATCCACATGGGTTCCCAAATTCAGGCTGTCAGGAAGACCCAAATTATTCTAATATTTAGATCCCTTTCCCCAAAATTCCTTTCTCCCCTTCTCTCCCTTCTCTGAACACCCCATGTCACAGCTTCAAACTTTTTCCACTTAATTATCTTGCCTACTTACATCCAGGACTTTGGCCCCAAATTCTCAGACTCCAAACTATCTATAGTGACCTTTGATCTCCACTCCCTTCCAGACCCTGCCTCTCCTTCAGGGACTTTTTAAAAAAATGTAACCTCCTCCCCCAACTGGGATCAACCTCAAGACCTTGCACTAGGCAGACTGGTGTGGCACCCTTGGTTATGTCCCCAACCTCTAAAAAATCATTTTTAGTTAGAATAGCTCTCCTGGCAATAAATTCCTGGTTTTTATTTTCTGAGAAAATTATTTCTTTTTTAATTTAAAAGGGTATTGCATTCTGGAGTAATTCTTACTATTGTCTTCACACTTACATCATTTCCGATGAGATATTTATTAAAACCTTAATCTTTTGCTACTGTATGCCTCCCCCCCCACCGCCTCTGAGTGCCTTTGAGATTTTTGTCTTTGCTTTGCACTTTTTAATAACTGATGTATCCTAATTTGTGGGATTTTGATAGTCTTTGAGTTTTTTTGATCTGTGATTTAGTGTCTGTCACAGTTTGGAAAGTTTTGGTTGTGTATTTATTCTAACAGAATTATTATTTTTTTATTTTCTTGGATTCGAATTATGTTGATGTTAGAACCTTCGATGTTTTCTCATCTCTTGTTGTCTTTTTTTCTTTCTTTTCTCCCCCTTTGTTTTATTTTGGGTACTTTATAGAGACCCAGCTCCAAGTTCACTAATTCTAACTTACTTGTGTTGAATGCACTGCTAAACTCATCAAAGGGAATTTTTTCAAAATTTTGATCATGTACATCTTCCTTTTCCATGGTTCCCAGGAAGAATCTGCCTCTTGGGCCGGAGATTTAGCTCAGTGGTTCTGGCGCCTGACTCGCAAATGCAAGGTCCTGAGTTCAATCCCAGTAACCACATACAATGCTGGGCGTGGAGACTCATGCCTACCAGCAATCAATACCACTACCACAGTACGGGGCATGTTGGCTCCTGCTTGTAATCCCAGCACTTGGGAGGCAGAGACAGGAGGATTGCTGAGTTCGCGGCGGCTTGCCTGGGCTACATAGTGAGTGCAGGGCCAGCCTGAACTACAAAGTGAGACCCTGTCTCAAAAAAAAAAAAAAAAAAAAAAGAATCTGCCTCTCCCAATTCTATTCCACTATTATGTGCACAATCAACTGTTGGGCATAAAAGTGACAAGTAAGAAAAAGCCACATTCTATAGTGTTCAGATTAATTTGTTGCTTTAATTGAGCACTGCAAATTTAGCTATTCAAGTATGATGTTCTTTTCCTCTTTTTCCTGCAGAAACACTATAAGGTTTAGCATATCTCTTGCTCTTCTCCAGGAGTAAAACATTCTTTTGTCGTACAGCTTTTCTTGTTTTTCTCACTGCAAATTAAGGTCTTTGATTTGCAGGGAGATAGGAGAGATGTGTTCCAACCAGCAGTAGCTGGCTTTCCTTTGTTCTTCCCACCACTGTGAGGGAATCTCAGGATTTTACTAATCTTCCTTGTGAGTGCAGGATTGTATTCCTGGAGGATAAACCTATAAAACCATGAAATCCCTTACACATTTGTATCTTTTGGGAGTTTTACGAAGTCTCTATCACTCATATTGGTCTTTAGTAATTTGGTAAATAATTATCAGCTGAATTTCCTTCTGGTTGTATGGCCCCTAGAAATATCTGTCCAAGGCAAGAAGTGATTAACTTAGTTTTTTTTTTCTATCTCTCCTCAGATTTCACATTTGCCTCCTCCCAAAACGGTAAGGAAATAACCATTCAGAGTAATGACAATCATTAGGTTGTAAGTAGAAGAAGGAAGTTTTAAACACCATTTACAATTATGTGACTAATTACAGAATCTAGGACCACATAAGGAATATTTCTTCCTTACTTTGATATCAATTATTTTTTTCTACGTTTTTACACCTAATATCTAACATAAAATACAATAATAAAATGGAAGTATGTTTCAGTTGAAAGATAAATGAGTATCTGCAAAGATGGATATAGTGAATTTATATCCAGTTTGCAAGAAGGACTAGTTTGATTTTGGGGGGGGTGTTTGGTATTGGGATTGAATTTGGGACCTTGCACTTGCATGGGAGGCACTGGAATCACTGAGCTACATCCCCAGCCCCAAGACTAATTTTTAGCCCTGTGTAACTTCTATATTCTTAGCAAAATATTTCTTTCACCTAATATTATGCAGTGGAAGGAATATTTTGCTATGAATATAGAAGTTGCACAGGGCTAAAAATGGTATATGTGTCAAGTTGGAAAAGAATGGACTTTTGTAGAGTTCACTGTGTCACCATGGAATTACAGTTTCCATTCTGAAGGATAGTGGTGAAAGGAAATCCAAATTGTAGGATTTTGAATGATACATTTAGTTGTATACTTTCTGAGAAGACAGAAATGAAGTAGTGGGATTACTGTATGAAAATCATTTTAGTGGCAGATGCAGTGGCAGAGATGCAAAGGTGACCAGCAGTTTACAACTTGCTCTCTTCTACTTCACATCTAGCTCTTGTTCTCCTTCTCCTTTGATAGCAGGTATTAAACCCTGGGCTTTCACAGAGCTACATCCCCATCCCTTGGAAAATATTTTTGAGAAAGGGGCTCATAAAGTCATCAAATTGCCCAGGCTAGACGCAAACTTTCCATCTTCCTACCTCAGTTTTCCAGAATGATGGAAGTACAGGTAAGTGCTACCATGCCTGGCTATATCCACTTTTTTCTGTTTATATCACTGACCAACAAAAACTCCAAGTCCATTATTAAATTTTTTTTGTTGTTGTTGCGGTACCAGGGATTGAACTTGGGCCCTTGTGCATCCAAGGTTGGTTGCGGTACCACTTGAGCTAAATCCCCAGCCCCTGACGATTAAACTTTTGTCAGCAGATTCACATTGTAGCTACATAAGGAGGTATGATACTCAATCCCTCCTCAATGATTACACATGTTTAGATTCTCAGAGTAGTACCTAGCTTCTTCACTAATCCTCCTGGTCTTTTACTTTTGAAGTCCTCCCACAGTTAAATCAGGCCTAATTTCTACAACAAATACCTTATCCTGTAACTCTTTTTAGCCATTCTTCTAGACAACTGAACACAGAATGATGCTTCTTATCAGAAAGAGGAATGCCTGCAAGCAGATGAAAATAATTACTGTGAATTTATAAAATTTTCATTAGAATTGTTTATAAGCTGGTTGGCCTTTATATGTCCATGTTTGTTTTACCTTAAAAACTGAGTTTTCCTTAAAAAAAATGAGTATTCCTTGATGTAAATCAGTGATAATAGTTTCTAGTATGTATTATTTTAGTTTTTGAAAGCATACTATGTAGGGCCTAGCACATAGTATACCTGGTTTCTTTGTTCCTTTCCTTTTCTGAAACTATCAAAAAAGAACTTTTAGTAGAATACAGTATATATAGACTACATTAAATGTATATTTACTTTATAGTTCATACTACACACTACCTAAAAGTCAGATATTATGATAACATATATTATCCCTTAGCATTTCAAACAACCTTTTCTTTTTCTCTAGTTAATTCCTCTTTTTCCCCCTACAAACAAACACAGGTCATTCTTTTCTTAGAAAAAAAGTACTAATTTAGTGTTTTTTGGTTTTTTTTTTTTTAAACATAGGGTCTAGCTTTGTGGTTTAGGTTGGCCCTGAGCTTACTATGTAGCCCAGGCTAGCCTCGAACTCACTGCGATCCTCCTGCCTCTACCTCCCAAGTGCTGGGATTACAGGCGTGAGCTACCATGCCTGGCATCATATGTTGTACCAGGAATCAAACTCAGGACCCTGTGCTTTTGAGCTAGACATGGGAATCAGTGAGCGAATTTAGGTCTTGTAGATTAGCGCTTCCTAACTGATATGCCAGGGTACACTGATGTGCCACATATAGTTTACAAGTGTGCAGATACATTGACTAGCTTGGTTATCTGCCAACAGCTGGGGTCTAGGGTCCAAGTTATCTTTGTTCTCTCCAAGCCATCAGCAGCCTTTTCCGTATAATACTATGTTCCACACAAAAGCAATATTGTCAATTTTTAACTTGTTTAATGATCAAAAAATGCTATATTATTACAAAGGGAAACTGAGATTGATTTTTATATTTAACTTTCCAAAGTGATCTCGATAAAGGCTATGTTATGAAGTTATATAGGTTCATATATATATATATGCATATATATACACACACATATATATGCATATGTATATATATATATTGGCTCTTTTGAGGCTTTTTTTTTTTTTTTGCTTTTTGGAGACAGGGTCTCGCTTTGTAGTTCAGGCTGGCCCTGAGCTCACTATGGTGCCCAGGCAAGCCGCCGCGAACTCAGCAATCCTCCTGTCTCTACCTCCTGAGTGCTGGGATGACAGGCGTAAGCCACCAAGTCTGGCATTATGGTATGTGGTGTTGATTGTTGGTGGGCGTGTCTCCACACCCAGCATTATATGTGGTTATGGGGGATCGAACTCAGGTCCTTGCGCTTGCGAGGCAGGCGCTTGAACCACTGAGCTAACCCTCCGGCCCGAGGCTTTTTTTTTTTTGAGACAGGATCTCACTTTGTAGTTTAGGCTGGCTCTGCGCTCACTATGTGGCCCAGGCAAACCTGGAATTCAGCAATCCTCCTGCCTTTACTTCCCAAGTGCTGGGATACAGATGTGAGCCCCTAGGTCCCACATTGTGCCATGTGGTACTGATTGCTGGTGGGTGTGAGTCACCATGCCTGGTATTGTTGTATGTGGTTATCAGGATTGAACCAGGGACTTTGCGCTTGCTAGTCAGGCGACAGAACCACTGACCTAAATCTCTGGCAGAGGCCATTTTAATATAGCTCTTTTACTGAGGCTATTTGATGCTGCAGATTTGGACTCTAATTTTATTCCAGATATTTTACACCCTATTGAGTTATTCTGCATATGTCAGCTCAATACACAGGAGTTAAATGGAGTATTGTTTAACACATATTAAAAGGAAAGAAGTAGAAGGTTCTATTGTAAGATATTCTTCCAACCAAAGAGCATTTGCTGTATCTATAATCTTAAGGTACTGTCATTCCACTAGTGCTGTAGAAGCTCTATGATTTTTGATAGCTGAAGATTTAATATCTTTTTTTTTTTTTTTGAGACAGGGTCTCGCTTTCTATAGTTCAGGCTGGCTCTGAGCTCACTATGTAGCCCAGGCAAGCCTCGAACTCAGCAATCCTCCTGTCTCTGCCTCCCGAGTGCTGGGATTACATGCGTGAGCCACCTCACCTGCCCGGCACTGTGGTATGTGGTGTTGATTGTTGATAAGCGTGAGTCTCCACGCCCAGCATTGTATGTGGTTACCGGGGATCAAATTCAGGGCCTTGTGCTTGCAAGGCAGGCTCCGGAACCACTGAGGTAACCCTCTGGCCCTAATATTTCATTTTTAACCTTTTTATTTACCAAATCTATCCCTTTATTTAATTTATTGAAATTATTAATTTTCATTTTATTAAAATACATGTACAGTTAAAAAATATAATAATAGTAAGCCGGGCTTGGTGGCTCAAGCCTGTAATCCCAGCACTCTAGAGGCAGAGGCAGGAGGATTGCTGAGTTCGAGGCTTGCCTGGACTACATAGTGAGCTCAGAGCTAGCCTGAACTACAAAGCGAGACCCTGTCTCAAAAAAACAAAACAAAACATAACAAAAAAATATAACAGTAGTAGAAGTCTTATAATAAAGATAGCAGTTCAGGCTGGCCCTGAGCGCACTATGTTGCAACAGCAAGCCTCGAACTTCAGCAATCCTCCTGCCTCTGCCTCCTGAGCGCTGGGATTACAGGCGTGAGCCACCATGCCCGCCCGCACTGTGGTATGTGGTGTTGATTGCTGGGGGCGTGAGTCACCACGCCCAGCATTGTATGTGGTTACTGGGGTTGAAGTCAGGACCTTGAACCTCTGAGCTAAATCTCCCGCCCAAAGATAGCAATCTTGTATTGCCACTGTCTGCATTCCTTTGTATTTGAAGTAACAGCAATTGAGTCCAGGGCCTTCATCCTGAGCTAGCTCCATTCATCCATTCATCCATCCATTTTCTTGCTAAATTGCTAGATTTCCCAGGCTGGACTTCACCTTTGATCCTTCGGTCTCAGCCTCCCAAAGTCTTCACCTTATAGCCATACAACAACATATCTAGCTTGTAAGGGTTTATTTGTGAATTTGATATGTTATTCTTTTTTTTTTTTGAGACAGGGTCTTGCTTTGTAGTTCAGGCTGGCCCTGAGCTCACTACGTTGCTAAGGCAAGCCTCGAACTCAGCAATCCTCCTGTCTCTGCCTCCCAAGTGCTGGGATTACAGGCGTGAGCCACCATGCTTCGCACTGTAGTATGTGGTATTGATTATTGGTGGGCGTGAGTCTCCACGCCCAGCATTGTATGTGGTTACCGGGGATCGAACTCAGGACCTTGTGCTTGTGAGGCAGGTGCTGGAACCACTGAGCTAACCCTCTGGCCCTGATATGTTATTCTTATGCTAGTACAATCCAGTATCATGTAGTTTTTGAAGTTATAAAATCAAGAAATATGAATCCTTCAACTTTGTTGTTTTTTAGAGCTGTTTAACTTTGTTGGATGCACATGGAGATTGTGTATGAATTTTCAGGTAAAGTTTTCTATTTCTTGAGTTTAACTCAAGTGAGATTTTGGTAGAAATTACTGAGAATATGTTGTGAAGTTTGAGTACTATTGCCAACTTTATAATATCAACTCTTCATATCTATGAATAAGAGTCGACTTCATTTACTCATGTAATTTATTTCAGCAGTGTTTTGTAATTTTCAAGTGATAAGTCTTCTACCGCTTAGGTTAAATTTATTCTTTAGTATTTTATTGGAATTATCAGTTTAAGGCATATTTAGATTTAAAAAAACCCAGTGGATTCCTTATATCATTGTTCACATCTTAAAAGGTCTATATGATAAACTTCTCTGTAAATATAAAATAATTTGACCAATCACCATCACATTGAGATTTATTTTTTGCTTTTTGTTCAGTTTTTGTTTTTTGGACCCGAGATAGAATCTGGGGCCTTTGCATTGAGCTACACTGCCAGTCCTTTTATTTTTATTTTATTTTTTTTGAGACAGGGTCTTGCTTTGTAGTTCAGGCTGGCCCTGAGCTCACTACGGAGCCCAGGCAAGCTGTCCTGAACTCAGCAATCCTCTTGTCTCTGCCTCCCGAGTGCTGGGATTACAGGCATGAGCCACCATGCCCGGCACTGTGGTATGCTGTGTTGATTGTTGGTGGGCGTGAGTCTCCACGCCCAGCATTATATGTGGTTACCGGGATGGAACTCAGGACCTTGTGCTTGTGAGGCAGGCGCTGGAACCACTTAGCTAACCCTCCGGCCCTCCTTTTATATTTTGAGACAGGA
This sequence comes from Thryonomys swinderianus, assembly GCA_004025085.1. Taxonomy (NCBI): domain Eukaryota; kingdom Metazoa; phylum Chordata; class Mammalia; order Rodentia; family Thryonomyidae; genus Thryonomys; species Thryonomys swinderianus. The sequence goes on from PVIC010046580.1 coordinate 10,270, forward strand.
GACAAATTGTTGCTAAGATCCCCAGGGTAGGCTTGAATTAGTGATCCTCCTGCCTGAGCCTCCCCAAAATGCAAGGATTTATAGGTGTGGGCAACCATGCCTGGTTGAGATTTTCATAATTTCTAATGTAATATTTAGATCCAAATAGTATATCTCTTAAATGGCTTTCAAATGTTAATTTTGCTTTGTTATTTTAGAAAAGTGTTGTGTGCACTGTTGTAATAATTCTGTATGCTTCGTGTCCAAATGATGTTTGTTAATCAACAATTAACTCACCAATATAAGATTGTGCAGATTTAAACTAATTTGTTGTAATAAAGATTTGATGGGATTACCTTTTCATTTCCTCTTTCGTTTAGTGATTAATTTTCAACTAACTAAAAATTGTACAGGGTTAGGGGTACAGTTCTGGGCTAAAGAATTTGCTTAGTATGTAAAAGGCCCTGGATTCCATCTCCAGCACTGCTATTTCCCTGGAATTATTCAATTTCCTTTTCACAGATTTTATGTAGTACATGCTTGAAAGAATTCTCACTTTCATTCTTTCCTGTTTTTGAAAAATTTATGCGACACATGGTGGTGTATGCCTGTATTGTCAGCATTCTGTAAGGTGCCCTCTGCCTCTCTGCATGTCCCCTTTCCCCTATGGTACTCATTTTTTTTCTGAGGTCCACATTTATGTGCTTTATTGCTTTCTCAAATTCAACTTGTACATTTTGTTAATAGTAAAAAAGATTAGGAAAAATGTAATTGTTTTCAACATAGGACGTAGGATCAAAAGCTACTGTTAATGTTTAAAATAAAAAAAATTATTAAAGCAAACATCTCAAAATACTCCTCCTTGACTCAAGCATACTTATTCCATTGTTCTTGCCACTTTTGTTTGTCTGTTTATCTTGAGACAAAGCCTCACTTTGGAGTTCAGATTGGTTTTGAATTCACTATGTAACCCAAACTGTTCTCAAACTTTTTGGTGTCTTCTTGCCTCAGCTTTCTGAGTGCTGGGATTACATGTATGTAGCAACAAGCTTGGCTTCTTTCTTTTCCTTTCATCTATCTTTCCTTTTCTCTTTCTTCTTCTTTTTTTTTTTTTGAGACAGGGTCTCACTTTGTAGTTCAGACTGGCCCTGAGCTCACTATATATATAGCCCAGGCAAGCCTGGAACTCAGCAATCCTCCTGCTTCTGCCTCCCGAGTGCTAAAATTACAGGTATGAGCCACCACGCCCAGTATTGTGGGGTGTGGTACTGATTGCTGGTGGGCGTGAGTCACCACACCCAATATCCTATCATTGTATGGGGTTACCAGATTGAACCCGAGACCTTGTGCTGGCTAGGCAGGCGGCAGAACCACTGAGCTAAATCTCTGGCCCTATTATTTTTGTTTTTAAAAAGTCATTTTCTTAGGCTAGAGATTTAGCTTAGTGGCGCCATGCCCACCTCACAAGTGCAAGGTCCTGAGTTCAATCTTTGGTACCAGAAAAAAAAAATTATTTTTTTATCAATCATACAAAAAATAACTTAATGGGAAAATACAAAGCCGAGTTAACTTTTTAAAGTCAATATTATTTAAATATACTTGAATTTAAATATATGACTATATTTAAATAGTTGAAATTTAAATTTAATAGTCATGACATATTTCCATTAAAATAAAATTACAGCTCTAGAATTCAATGTCATTTAGCTGCCAATCTGAAAACTGAATATTATATAACATTAACATTTATGTTTGATATATAAATGAGGAACAGAAATTCTTTAATATTTAAAAATTCTTTTACAGCAGCCTTCTACAAATGTTATGAATACTGTCATAACTTTTAAGTACTTTCAGAACTATAAATTGGAACATACATAAGGCAGGAAAATGTCTACTATTACTGTAAAGTAACTTTGTTGTGCCATGATGTATTGTATCTGCACTAACAGAAAGGAAAAAACACCTGGAAAATAATTTGCCCTTTCTCTCACTGAAGTCATTCTGCTGCTCCAATCTATATATTTCTCTGACTTATGTGTATATCATTTCACTGACCTTCATAGCATTCTGATAGTTAGCTGCCTTTTGTTTTGAGGATTCAGAGCAGGAATCATGAAGCATTTCCTGGGGGAATGTATATATAGGAGAATAATATTAGGGGAGCAGATGTTTAAGGTCTCAGTTCCCATTATGATACAACTGAGAGATTCTGAACCAAAGAGTCCATATGTTCTTTTAAATGTGTATCTATTTAAAAAACTTATTAGAGTATGTTAAAACTATATGTGTTACCTATGTTTACAATATGTAGGGGCCCTCTAAAATTTCTATGTTAATAGTAGGGAGGGGATCAGAGCCAAGGTCCCATTTGCCCAGGTATAACTGCAATATTGGATGTCTCCTTTTCAGTGCTAATTGAGTATTTTGTAAAAGGATCCATTCCATCCATGAATATGGCCTATTAATGTTGGAAGACAATAATAATGGCTTTTCTCTTCTCTAATGATTTCCTATATTTTTTTCTATTGCTCTGTAACACATTACTACAAATTTAGTAACAGAGTAGTTATTTTTATTATTATTTTATAGCTTTGGGGGTCAACAGATTGGCCCGACTTAGATAGATCCTTGGCTCAGGGTCTCATAAGGGTGCAATCAAGGTATTAGCTGATGTCTCAGTCTGTTATGTGCTGCTGTAACATAATATTCAAGACTAAGTAATTAATAAATAGAAGACACTTTTTTTTTTTTTTGAGACCGGGTCTCACTTTGTACTTTGAATTGGCCCTGAGCTGACTATGTAGCCCAGGCAAGCCTTGAACTCAGCAATCCTCCTGCCTCTGCAATCCTCCTGCCTCTGCCTACCCAAGTGCTGAGTTTACAGGTGTGAGCCACCACACCCAGCATTGTGGTATGTCTGATTGTTGGTAGGTGTGAGTCACCACACCCAGTATTGCTATATGTGGTTACCAGGGATGGAACCAGGGACCTTGAGCTTGCTAGGTAGGCACCAGAACCACTGAGGTAAATCTCTGGCCCAGAATACACTTATTTTTTATGTAAGTACTTGGTGATACCTTTCTTGGTGTCAAATACAGTAGAAAGTGTTGCATGGCTACAATGTGTCAGCCAAGAGCAAGAAGGGACTGTGCTCTGAACTCTTTTTTTTTTTTTTTGGTATGGGAAATTGAACTCAATGCTATGAGCTTGAGCTACATCCCTGGCCCTGAACTCACTATCATAAATCCACTATCATATTAAATCCACTCCTGAGATAATGACATTAATCCATCCAAGAGCTGCATTTCTTTTTCTTTTTTTATTCTTTAAATGCTCTGCATTTTCATCATAAGTCTTCATAGGTAAACCATCTGTTACCAAGCTCATCTAGTTTGATAGAATTTCCTCATTACCATCATCTAAGAGTCCTGGTGTTTTAGCTGGCTATAGGCTATGTATGGCTTGTTCTCAGTTCTCAGAGGTTCCTTGACGCTAACAGACCACCTATTCGATTCTCCTGCTGATCTTCCTGCCTCAGCCTGTGTAGTGTGGAGATTATAGACCAGCACCACTACACCCACAAGTAAATCATTAAATTGCCAATGCTGGCCTCAAAATTGCAATTCCTTCTGCCTCAGCCTCCCAGAATGCTAAAATTAACAAGCATGAGCTAGCTAACATGGCTGCTTTCTTTCTTTTTTTTTTTTTTTTTTTTTTTTTGAGACAGGGTCTCACTTTGTAGTTCAGGCTGGCCCTGAGCTCACTATGTAGCCTAGGCAAGCCTCGAACTCAGCAATCCTCCTGTCTCTGCCTCCTGAGTGCTGGGATGACAGGCGTGAGCCACCACTCCTGGCACTATGGCTGTTTTCTTAATTTAGGGAACAAGTAAAGTCTTGTTTCTCATGGAAAGTCCAGATCCTTTATAAAGAGATTT
>PVIC010046581.1:0-14332 GCA_004025085.1 Thryonomys swinderianus
GACACCACCATCAAAAGAAACAAAAACAAAACCAGAAGTAGAATTACCACATGATCTAATAGTCTCATTTCCCAGTACTGACCTAAAAGATTTGAGATTAGTATGCTAAAGAGATGTCAGACCCCATGTTCACTGCTGTGCTATTCACAATAGCTAAATTAAGAAAACGACTCAATTCTTCTTCATCGACAGTCGAACAGACCAAGACTGTGGTACATATATACAAACGAATAGTACCTAACTTTAAGAACAAAAATTTTGTCATTTGCAATCACATGGATGAAAGTAGAGAACATAGGCTGGGGGAAATAAATCGAGCATGCAGAGACAATGCTAGCTCTCCTCACTCAGATAGGGAATGTGAAGGAACAGAATTTAAAAAGCAGAGTGTAGAATGGAGGCTTCTAGAGACCCCGGAGGGGAGGGAAAACAGGAGATAATGTCAAAGGGCAGAAAGCCTCAATGAGATGGGGCGGGGGAACAGGGCTCCCTTTCTCCTTTGAGGTATGCTGCACTTGTGGTGAATATAGTAAATAATAATGTACTGTATGTTTCAAATTCACTGAGTAAATTTCTAATGCTCTCATTGCAACTAAAATAAGCATTTGGAGATGGACATGCTAATTGGCTTGATTTAATTATTATGTACTGTATGCATCAATCAGAACATCACTTTATATCCCACAGATACATACGGTTATAATTTTTCCACTTATAATTTTAAAGGAAAAATTTAAAAAGTAAAGTCCATGGACTGAAAATATAGTTCAGTGGTAGAACACTAACCTAGCATCTATGAGGTCCCAGGTTCAGTCTCCAGTACTACAAAAAATTAAAATTAAAAATTAATAAAGTACAGGAGGAAAGGGGTTTGTAGTGTCAGCCACGCAGCCAGGTTTCAAGTCATCCTACTTGCTTTTCTCTGCCCATAGGGTGGAATACAGGCTGTGTGAAACCCAGGTCTTTCTGGCTGCGAAGGCACAACACCACCACTTCTGATTGCCTGTGAGAGAAGAAAATGCTTTTTCCAGATGAACAGGAAAAGCCGTTTGGCTCGCCTCTACAGACTGACACAAGAAGTGAGTGGAAAGTAAATACTACTCCCTCCAACATCTCACTTCACCCTGAGGCCTCACTGGGCCAAGGCTGGGTTCTGTCCCCAAATCGTTCCACAATTCTAGCTGACTTTGGAAGAATAACACAAAGACAGAGGTGTTAAAATTCTTCCACAGTCGATTTCTGATTCATATAAGAAACTTACTATTTCTGCAGAAGCCTCTACCAAGTTTTGTTCACATCCTCATGAGGAGCCCTGGGGTACAGCTCAGTGATAGAACGCCTGACTAACAGGAGGCTCTGTCTGGGTCCAGTTCTCCAAGACTCCGAAAACAAAGAACAAAAAAGTAAAAACAACCCCCACCACACACAAATCCTCATGAGGACATGGGGGTGAAAAAGAAAGACTCCATGACCAAACTGAAGAGACTGACATGAAATAATGTCTGAAGCCAGAGGAACTGATACTAACTTAAGGTAGGTATTGCTGGATGTCGGGGCAGGGTTATCAGTTCTGTTTGTGGGGATCTCCAAAAACTTCACCTCACCCACCCTGCTCACTCAGCGGTGAACAAACAGGCATGACACGGGTGGATTACTGGCCCAAATCACTCTCAAACTTGCCAAGAGCTATAGGGAAGGAAACCATGATGGCAGAAGAGACTCAGGGCAATGAGAAATGAGTTCAATGAAAAAAACCCTGTCAGAAATAGATGCTGAGAGGTACATTTTATATACTGTATACATACAATTATTTTCCTCAGAGAAGCAGTCATTATGCATAGAAAAATCAGAGAGGAATAAAGAGAAAACCTGACAGAAACAGACACAAACAAATTGCCTCATTCTGTACAGTGTATGCCAACACAAAAGGTACCCAGGTTATTCTGCTCACCTGTCTTTTAAAAGACAGCATCAAAGTGTGAAACCCACACCCTAGAACGCAGTAACCACGTGCCGCCCTGGTTACTGAGCAAGCGATAAGAGGCGAGAGTGGTGAAGAAACCAAACTTGAAATTGTATATTTCTACTACAACTTGATGCTACTGTAGGACTACGTTTTACTTTAACCCTATACATGAACAGCATACCTGCTGGGCTCACAGCACCTTCCACAGAATCATGTGCAGCCACTAACCTAGTTGGCACCAGCAGCCTTGTTCACTTGGAGAATTTTTTAAAGCACTGATGCAAAACTACGATGTGTTCATTTGACTATAATTTACAGACAGCTTGGGTTACAGTGATAACTATTGAATTGTTATTTGCAACTCAATTTCGTTATTATTTTGATTGATATACAGTAATTAAATTGATTTCTAGTTTAAGGACATTTTTAAGTTTAAAACAAAGGATTTCTGTGATATATAAATGAGTGGAGTGGGGGAAGCATTACAGCATAAGAATAAAGAGACTGAACTGATACAAATGCATAAGTTCACTTAACTTGGACAAGTTTTTTTTTTGTTTTTTTGGTTTTTTTTGAGACAGAGTCTCTCTTTGTAGTTAGGCAAGCCTCCAACTCAGCAATCCTCCTGTCTCTGCCTCCCGAGTGCTGGGATTACAAGCATGAGCCACCATGCCCGGCACTGTGGTATGTGGTGTTGATTGCTGGTGGGCGTGAGTCACCACGCCCAGCACTGTATGTGGTTACCGGAGGTTGAACTCAGGACCTTGTGCTTGTGAGGCAGGCACGGGAACCACTGAGCTAAATCTCCAGCCCCAGCTTGTAGAGTTTTTAAAAGCAACAGACGTTTCAGTTCAATTTTTTTTAGAAAGAAGCACTTTTTCAAGGTGGATGGAAACATTAAAGGAAATTTACTTTTTGATGTTTAATTACTAGAAAATTTAAAAATATGTTTGAATAATGTATGTGAATTTATATGAAAACCAAATATGACAGGCTGGAGCTGGAGCTCAGTGTTGCCATAACTGCCAGGCAAGTACATGGTCATGAGTTTGATTCCTAGTACCAAAACACAAACAAAACAAAACAAAAAAACAACCCCAAATGTGAAGTCTAAATGTAGATCAAGTCTTTCTGATGAAAATTTAGTATTCAAATTCAGATACAATGCCAGTGTGAAAGATAAACCAGATTAAGGTTGTATAAAAGACTATAAAACATCTTGCTAATAATTTTTACAATGACTATGTGGTAAATTGATACCAGTTGGGATATATCAATTAATTTTCTCTCTTTCTCTCTTCCTTCCTTTCCTTTTTTGGTGCTGGAAATTGAACCCAGGGCCTTGCACATCCTAAGAACATGCTCTACTACTGAACTATATCTCCACCACAGTCCACATTATTAAAGATAATTTTCCTGCCTCTTTTTACTTTTTTACTGTTACTACTGGAAATTCACACATACTTATGATGCATTTATATTCTACTGCACAACATCATTTGTGATCCAGCCTACTTCTTGAGTACTTCTGACAATGAATGTCAATCAGACATGCATCACTGTTAGATCCTGTTCTGAACACTTCATATGCATGGTTATTATCTCTAAATCTCACCCCCCAAAACCTTATCTACTTCCCTATTTCCTTCATTTCCCCATTTGCTAAAAGTAATGAAAGACCAATATTTGTCATCATCAGGCAAAAGGAGCAAAACCTCAGAATATTTAAAAGAAGAGCCCATGCTGAAAATAATCTGCTCAGTTACCCTAAAGAAACACTTAGGATATGATTGGGCACCCTTCTTTTTTTTTTGAGACAAGGTCTTGCTTTGCAGTTCAAACTGACCCTGAGCTCACTATGTAGCCCAGGCAAGCCTCGAACTCAGCAATCCTCCTGCCTCTGCCTCCTGAGTGCTGGGATTACAGGCCTGAGCCACCATGTCTGGCGCTGTGGTTTGTGGTACTGATTGCTGATGGGCGTGAGTCACCACACCCAGCATTATTATACGTGGTTACCAGGGATCAAACTCAGGACCTTGTGCTTGCTAGGCAGGTTCCTGGACCACTGAGCTAAATCTCTGGCTCTACCCTTAATGTTTGATACAATAATGTGACATTTCTTTCTAAGCATGTACTGAGCACTCAAGTACTGAGTACTAAGGAAATATAACACAAATCTTTCTGTGGGAGAAGCAGAGGCACATCTTAGAAGGAATGAGTTTTAGAGGATATGTACTGTAACTACTAGCTGGGCACAGACGGAAAGTATTTCATTCTGACCATAGCAAATAGCTGAACCAATTATATGTTTATGTGTGTGTTAGGTGGTGGTGGTAGAAGGGAAGTAGGTAGATACCAGGCACCACTAAGTAGCTTTAACTTATCCTGTAGTCAGGTATCTTTAGGGAATTCTGACATAGGGTGAAGCAGTGGTAAAAGCAGTACACTATTTTATTTAATTCTTGCCATCCTGACACAAGTAAAGAATGTGCTACAAAAGCCTGCAGGAGAACTGCAACAGGAGTGAAAATGAAGGGTGCCCTGTTAATATGTACAATTTTTAAGTTTCAGTTACAATAAAATCTTTAAAAATTGAAAGATGCCTCTTAAAAATAAAGCTGAGGCAAAAGATCTAAAGCACAAATAAAGATCTGGAAGACATAAGCACAGGTAGTTGAAGTCTCAGAGTAGGTGAGTTCACATGAGAAACAAAAAATACATCCAAATATAAATTTTTAAATTTCTTGTTGAAATTTAGGAAGTCTGCTGGATAAAGTGTGTTGAACTTATTTATTTACTACTCTACCTCCAGTGACTAGCAAAGTGTTTGATGTAAACATTTTTACTTTGAACAATTCATAATTGTTTCTTTAGGTTTAAGAACAAAATAACATCCTAAACAGGAGATAAAAACACAACCAGCATATCAATAAACTCTTTAAGATTAAAGACTCTTGCCGGGCGTGGTGGCTCATGCCTGTAATCCCAGCACTCAGGAGGCAGAGGCAGGAGGATTGCTGAGTTCCAGGCTTGCCTACAAAGCGAGACCCTGTCTCAAAAATAATAATAATAAAATAAAAAATAAATTAAAAATAAAGATCAAAGACTCTTTAAGATTAAAGATTCTAATGCTGGGCATGGTGGTTCATGCCTGTAATCCCAACCCTTGGGAGGCAGAGGCAGGAGGATTGCTGAGTTCCAGGCTTGCCTGGGCTACATAGTGAGCTCAGGGCCATCCTGAACTACAAAGAGAGACCCTGTCTCAAAAAAAAAAAAATTATAGCTCAAATATTCTGTACTCAGAACACTAAGGCCAAGCTTAATTTTCTCTGACCATCTTTTTCTTCCCTCTTTAATTAAGTGACAAGAAATTTTAGACTTTATTTTTAATACCAGGGAATCAATCTTATGACCTTGGATTTACAAGGCAGGCAGCAGCACCACTGAGCTAAATCCCTGCCCCCCAAAATGTATATACTTATGAGGGCTTACCAAATCATATCTAAGTATCATCCTTTTCACTACTATTTGATATCAACTAGATTTAAAAATATAAAAATGTCATCCTTTTATCTGGGTGCTGTGTGCCTATCTATAACCTCAGCTATTCAGGAGCCTGAGCTAGGAAGATCATAAATTCAAGGCCAGTCTGGGTAACTGTAGTTTTATGTATGTATGTATGTATGTATGTATGTATGTATGTATTTACTTATTTATTTATGGCCAGTCCGGATAACTTTGGGTTCATTTATTTATTTATCTTTAGTTTTTTCAGACAGGGTCTCACTTTGTAGTTCAGGCTGGCCCTGAACTCACTATGTAGCCCGGGCTGGCCTTGAACTTGCAGCAGTCCTCCAGCCTCTGCATCCCAAGTGCTGGATTTACAGGTGTAAGAAGACTGAGTAACTTTGTGAGACCTTATCTCAAAATTAAAAGAAAAGAAAAAAAGGGCTAGGGATGTTGCCCAGTGGTAAATCCCCTCTGTGTTTAACTCCACCCAACCAGAACAAACAAAACAAAACAAAACAAACAAACAAAAAACACTAAAAAAAAAGAATCTAAAGAAATGGAGATCGCCTGTAGAGATCATTAAAAATTTTAATGTTTATTTAAAATTTTTAAAGTTAATATATGATCACACCAAAAAAGGTAACGAAGTAGTATGGATCTTGGATAGTTAGTACAACACTAATCTCTCCTACCTTTCAGCTCTTATTCTGTAACTTGCCTGAATGATTGGTTCTAACTCTGCGAATGTGAGCAGGAAAATTTTGCACTGTGATCTGAATATTACCGACCTCTCCATGTCAACAAATAGAAGAGACTTTCATAGGCTTTTAGAGACTAGCAGGCCATTAGCAATGTATGTTCTCTTTTCCTTTATTTCATAAATTATTATATTATCTTTAAACACTGAAAATGAAATCTTGAAAGAGTAAACTTATCCTGGCTACTTCTATTTTGTATTTGTTTCAGTATTTTACGTCAGCTGGAATCAGAGTATGTACATTAATTTGGGTTCCACTCTTTCCACTTAATTTTCTATATTCTACACATTCATCATATATATATCACCTTACAGAATTTACAGTCTCCTGCCATATTAGTGTGAATTATTCACTGGCCCTTTGTTGCTTGTTCATGGCTTTTAATGCTATGACTACAATCTTTATAGTTTTGTAGATATTTTCTTTCTTTGACTATTCCTTGCACCCTCCTAAAGTATAAGCATATCCAAAGCTCAGTCAATAAAAGCTAGTCAGCTTGCTCTATTTATTTGTTTATGATTTAATATCTCAGGTATAAAATTGAACATTATCAACTTGCCTTTTAAAATTTATCATTGGGCCAAAGATTTAGCTCAGTGGTTCCAGCGCCTGCCTAGCAAGCGCAAGGTCCCTAGTTCAATCCCCAGAAACCACATACCACAGTGCTGGGCATAATCCCAGCACTCGGGAGACAGAGGCAGGCAGATTGCTGAGTTTGAGGCTTGCCTGGGCTACACTGGAAGCTCAGAGCCAACCTGAACTACAAAGCAAGACTCTGTCTCAAAAACAATAAAATTTATCATGAACTCTTTTTTTCTATTTGTATTCTTCCTTGTAAATTATTATATTGTGACTTTTGCTTACTTTTTTTTTTTTTGAGACAGGGTCTCGCTTTGTAGTTCAGGCTGGCTCTGAGCTCACTATGTAGTCCAGGCAAGCCTTGAACTCAGCAGTCCTCCTGCCTCTGCCTCCTGAGTGCTGGGATTACAGGCGTGAGCCACCACGCCTGGCACTTTTGCTTACTTTTAGGATCTCAATGCTTTAGTAACATATCTGTAGTAACTATGAATATATTATAAACTTTAACATTTTATTTATGCATGCATGCATGCATGCAGTACCAGGGATCAAACTTGGGCCCTTCTGCTTCCAAAGTAGGCATGGTACCACTTGAGCTAAATCCCTGAACCAAATCTTAACACTTTATAACAACTACTTTTCTAATTTAATATCCTCATTCTAGTCTTGTACAGTCAAAATCTGAGGAGAAAATTTATAAATCATGCCAGTCTTTACCTCTGTATCTCTCTCTCCTTCCACACTTCAGTAGTTTCTGAGGAGGACAGAGTTGTTTCTGTGTTTGAGACAGGGTCTTGCAAATCACTAAATTGCCCAGGCTGAGCCAGGGTGTGATTCTCAGAAAGCTACCATACCTTCTCCCTCTCCCTCCCTCTCTTTCTCCCTCTTCCTCTCTCTCTCCCCCCTTCTCCCTCCCACCCTCTTTCTCTCTCTCTCTGGTGAAATGTTGTAATTGTTGAGCTGGAAATATGAGTAGTTACATGATGTCCATTTTGTTATTCTCTCAGGTGTATACTGGAAAATGTAATAATTTTAAAAAACATTTCTCCATTGCTAAAATAATCATTTTATTTTATTCCTACTAGTTTTCCTCCACCCTTTTCAGTTTATGGCTGAGGAAACTTGGCCGTGAGGCTGAAGTAGCTGGATTACTGTATGAGTCATCTGTTCTTCTCCCACCAACTAGACTTAGCCACAACCACCCCTTTTTAGTACGCAGCAAAAATGTCCAAAGTCAGGATTATTCAAAGAGGACTAGAATTCAGTTAAAGCAAATTGAGCTGGTAGATCTCAAATGACTGGTGCTTTACTCCCACAAACTGAGGTGGACTAGAGAATAAACCCAGCCTAAGATACATACCCAGCCTTTTTGAAAGATTTTAAATTTTGAGACAAAATCTCACTAAATTGCCCATGCTGCGCTCAAACTTGTGAACTTCCTGCTTCAGCCTCCCACAGTGCTGGGATTACAGGCACGGGAGACAATGCCTGGCAAACATGCACTGACCCTACCCACTAGATATGGTAAGGCCAGGGGTATACAGATAAACTTAACAGCTGGCTTTTCAAGGACAGAATCAGACTATGTTATGAACATCTACTAAGTCTCCACGATGAGTGGAACTGTTATGTACTGCTCACATCTACTAATAAACAAAACAAGAAGAAAAGCTGAGAATGGTGGCACAGGCCTGTAAACCCAGCACTTGGGAAGCTGTCTACTTCTAGAATCTTTCCATCCTTCAAAATAGAAGTTCCTCCTCACTCAGCCCTCGGTAACCTCTACTCTGTGTCTACAAATTTGATTGTGCTAGGTACCTCACATAAGTTAAATTCAGAACACTGGTCCTTTTATTTGTGGATCATTGATTTCATTTAGTATAATATTTTCAAGGTTCCTCCATGTTGTGGTATATATCAGAATTTCAGTCACTTTTAGGACTTTTAAATTAGCTTTTAGGATCAAAGCTAGTGTTCAGACAAGCCTGGAGGGAGGGTGCATAGGCCTCCTCCCACCTTTTCACCTCTAAAACACAAACTCAGCTCACGGTTACCAAAGTACAGGAGGCTAGATGATTCGACCAGACTCTGGAGACAAGGACCTGCAGGTCAGTTTAATAAAGCACACAAAAGAACCTGAAAAGGTAGAATGTGCCACATACTTGAGTAAGATCCTCTTACACTCTCATTTTTATAAATCTGGACCAGTATCTCAACGTGAAGGAAAATATCTCAACTCAGTGCGATCTTGTTCAAAGTATAAATCCTTGCGCCCTCCTGGATCCAAACCTGGGGATAGGGCCTAGCACTTCGGGTTTTCAGGAGTCTTCCAACCGATTCTGTGCATCCTCAAATTGGAGAACCTCGGTTTTGTGGTGACAATCCTAGATTCCAACTGTGTATGTAAAAAATGTCCCCAGGCCATGCCTGGCCTTTTAGAGGTACAGTTTGCCATTCATGATCTCACATGGAGTGTAAGGACCTGTGGGGAGGGGTTTAGAGTAAAGAAGGGGGTGTGTCAACGTGACTCCAGAAAAGTTGTGTTTGCCAGAGTATGGAGTAGGGTTCTCAAAAGCAGCTACTCCCAATACGTGCTCCTGGCAGGCCTGATGTGATATTGTACAGTATGTGGAAGCTCCAAATTAGTTTCTTTTTCTGGAACTGTGATGGAGGGAGTGGGCAGGGAATCTAGAACAAGGGCTGATTTCAAAGGCCTGCCCTGCCTTCCAGTTTAGCCCCATCTCTGAGAGCTGGCTTCTTCTGGTATAAAACTGGGATGCTTGAAACTATGGGCGAGGATTTCTTTGAGAATTAGCAATAATGTCAGCCCCCACTATCCTCTCCTCCCTCCTTCAGAGAACCTTTTTCCTTTAGGATTGGGTCTCAGTAAACCAAAATGGTGGGGGTGTTCCCAGGTCCATAGCAGCTCCACTCCAACTTCCGTGAATGGTTCAGAAGTAGCCATGTGACTCATCTCTGGCCCATGAAAACCAAGCTCAAGTCTAACAAGTGTTTTTTGGGAAAGAAATCTCCCCAGACTAAAACCGACAAAGTTAACTGCAAGTTCCCATTTCCTCTGGCTTTGAGTATTATAAGACAAGATGTCAAGTAGCATGTGGGGAAAAGTGGTCACACTCAAAGTGCCCAGAAAATACATGGGAAGCACTTAGAAATACATACCTGGAGAAGAACCTGAACTCTAGAACCTAAGTCAGTAAATCTTGAGTGAGGCCCATGTGGGAAGCACATTTTGCTCTAATCCCTTATCAGGCCTGGAGATCTGCACTGGGTGCTGCATCAACTAGCAGTTGAGAGGTCTGCACTACTCACACGGTGCTGCCCAGTTCCCAAGATAGACCTGCAACCTTCGGGGTTGCTGCACTGGGATGCCTGACTGGGAAGGTTAAGTAAATGATTTCTGACTGGGCCTGCTGACCATTGTCTCTCAAGTTAGCAACGTGTTGTTTTCCTTCCAGTTTCTATGTAGGTTAGGACAGAATTCAATAGAGTTAGCAGAATTAATTAACTATATGATGGATGTACTTGTTCTTCTGGTCTTGTTCTACTGAAAGTTAAGCATGAGAAACAACCTAAAAGGAATCATGGAGCGAAGAGACCTCTCTGGATGACGCTTGTAGACAGCAGACAAATTAATCAAATACAATTGTGTATTCTCAGTTCTGTTTTCTTTCTTTTTTTTTTTTTTTTGAGACAGGGTCTCGCGTTGTAGTTCAGGCTGGCCCTGAGCTCACTACGGTGCCCAGGCAAGCCGCCGCGAACTCAGCAATCCTCCTGTCTCTGCCTCCCGAGTGCTGGGATTACAGGCGTGAACCACCACGTCTGGCATTTTAGTATACGGTGTGATTGTTGGTGGGCGTGTCTCCACGCCCAGCATTATATGTGGTTACCGGGGATCGAACTCAGGACCTTGCACTTGCGAGGCAGGCGCCGGAACCACTGAGCTAACCCTCCGGCCCTCAGTTCTGTTTTCTTAAGTTTCTGATTTTGAAATTTAGATATTAATCAAACTGTCTCCTGATCTTTAACTTGTGCCCCAAAAATCTTATAATGTATGACCGCATCATTTGATTCTGTACACATAACACTATAACTAAAACATTATAAAAAAGGACTCAAAAATAAACGCGGTACCTGCTCAATACTGGCTGAGAGGTCCTTCGGAGCCCATCCATTTTCTTGTCTTTTTTTTAATCCGTACTCCTCAACTTCGTTACCCTGTTGTTTTGCACAGCAGGTCTGCTCAGGCCCAGAGACTTTATTGAAGTTAATTAATTATTCTCTTCACATCATAGTCCAGTGGCCTTCCCAGAACCTGCAATTTGCTGCGATGCAGGCACTCACGGTTGTTCCATAATTTTTTTTTTTTTTTTTTTTGCTTTTTGGAGACAGGGTCTCGCTTTGTAGTTCAGGCTGGCCCTGAGCTCACTATGATGCCCAGGCAAGCCGCCGCAAACTCAGCAATTCTCCTGTCTCTGCCTCCCGAGTGCTGGGATTACAGGCGTGAGCCACCACGCCCAGCATTATATGTGGTTACCGGGGATTGAACTCAGGTCCTTGCGCTTGCAAGGCAGGCACCGGAACCACTGAGCTAACCCTCCGGCCCATTCCATAATTATTTTATCCCTATCACGTACTATCATGTATACTGCATGAGAAACAAAGACGGAGGAGATGTGATCTTGCTCACAAGGAGCATGTAACCCAGTAAGAGAAACAGCAGGTGTGTAACTAATCTAATGAAGAAGCAGCTGGTGAGAACCATTGTCAGAGTTGCCGGGTAGCAGAAGATGGACAGGCAAGTCCCCTGAGAGATCTAAGGAGCTCTCACGTGACTTAAACTTTGAGCAGTACAGAATTTCAGTAAGGACAGAGTGTGCCAGGCAGACAGACCCATAACATGAAGCTTCAACTGTGACTATAAATAGTAAAATTTACTGGCAAAAAGAATACTGAGTTTGGACTTGGGCTGGAGCATCAGAACACCATAAAGAGGGTAGAGGAACAAAGACTGCAAAAGCAGTTTTCAAAATCACATCAGTCTTTGTCAGGTCAGAGGCTGGACTAGATTTTCCAAGCCACGGGAATTCACCCATTCACTGAGCATATCTGTAGCAGCGCTCACCATGTGCTCAGCATGTGCAAAGCCAAGGGACAGAAGCTATATACTCAGTGCCCTGAGGTCTGCTCAGACTGAGCGGAGGAGTCAGGCATGTGACCGGGGGCAGTAAGCATAAAGATCCCTGTGATGGAGAGAGAGGAGGACACAGGAGACGCCCCAAGCCAGGTGAGGTCAGCCAGGGAAGGTGACGCCCAAGATAAACACTGGTGACCTACACAGGTTAAGATCATGGAAACACAGTCATGTTTCCCCCAGGTTCGATCTTTGCCTTGATTTCCCTCCTGGTAAAAGCCAGCATTCTTTTTTTTTTTTTTTTTTTTTTTGAGACAGGGTCTCACTTTGTAGTTCAGGCTGGCTCTGAGCTCACTATGTAGCCCAGGCAAGCCTCGAACTCAGCAATCCTCCTGCCTCTGCCTCCCGACAGCATTCTTTTTCTAATCCAAAACATTTACTATACAACTATGTTAGGCCGTGGGAAGATGTAAAAGAAAATAGAAATTTAGGATCCAGGCCAGAAGTTCTTAACATGCGATCCTCTAGGACAGTAATGGCAAACCTTCTAGAGCTTTGGTTACAAAAAACAGCCCTACAGCATGTATGCACAGGCTCAGCACCACCGCCCTGGGTCCTGTTTCCCACAATGACCTGGCCCATTCCAGAGGCCTGCAGAAGGACTTGGCTTCCTGAGGGTCCTCCAGCTCCACCCTGCTGCAAGAGCCATTTACCTCTGGCCTAGGTCCTGATGATTCATCTCTGAGGTCCTGAGCCCCTGCAACAGCTTCTAGATACAGGCACAACTCCTGATCCCACAGGATGGGCGCCAGAATCGGTAAAGTACATCACCTTGGTTCATCTCTGTTCTCCACCTGCTCGCATGCGTGAGAGTTAGTAAAGCACTGCGCCAGATGTTTGGCACTAATTGGTTCATGGGGAACAGCTGGTGAACACTAGCCACACTTGGGACACAGAGGTTACGGAACACAGCAAGATGGAGCCCCTACAGAATAAAACAGTCTAGCTGAAGAGGGGATTGGGCTCTGAAGCTCAGCCAGGCTCCTCAGTGCCCATGACCTGACATCACGCAAGGACTTGTTCTTTCCTGCAAGTTCATCCAGTCCATAGGCCCTGATGTGGTCCACCTACATCCTCTCTCTGCTTCTGCACCTGAAGGCACACTGGAAACCATCAGACCGCTTAAAAACAGAGCTCTTGCTCCCTACCATCCAACTCAAGGCCCTACATCATTTTGGAATCAGCTAAAGCATCACAAAGTGAACCAATAACCAAATGAAAACATAGGAGAGGAATGAGTACTGGCTACTCCATCGTAATGGAAACCCAACCGTAACTGCACGATAGCTCTTTGCATACAAACAGGGAAGTGTAAGATCATTTGATACTTTCTGATGTTGAAAAACTTGATAATTTTACAACCATCACTTTAGTATCTCCCTCTTTACAACATACACTGGAAGGTGATAGGTGTAATTCTGTTTGAAAAAAATTGATAGATAATACAGACATGATAAAAATTCAAATAGTGTCAGGCCTGGTGGCTCAGGCCTGTAATTCTAGCACTTGGCAGACAGAGCAGAGGAGGATTGCTGAGTTCGAGGCTTGCCTGGGCTACATAGTGAGCTCAGGGCCAGCCTGAACTACAAAGCAAGACCATGTCTCCAAAAAAAAAAAAAGGCTGGAGATTTAGCTCAGTGGTTCCAGTGCCTGCCTAGCAAGCGCAAAGTCCTGAGTTTGATCACTGGTAACCACATACAACAATGCTGGGCATGGTGACTCATGCCCACCAGCAATCAGTACCACATACCACAGTGCTGGGCATGGTGGCTCACACCTGTAATCCCAGCACTCAGGAGGCAGAGGCAGGAGGATTATTGAGTTCAAGGCTTGCCTGGGCTACATAGTGAACTAAGAGCCAGCCTGAACTACAAAGCGAGACCCTGTCTCAAAAAGGAAAAAAAAAAAATCAAATAGTACAAAAAGGTGTATAGTGATGTCTGTGAGAATTTTGCACAAATCCTCTCTAACATAATCCACATCACTATCATAATTTTCTTTTACCTCTTTCCAGAGGTTATTGTATGCATCATTGAGCATTTAAGAACATAAATAACTTCCATCATTTTATGTACAGAAATAGTAGCATGCTGTACAAAGCTGTGCTCTGCATTTTTAAAAGAAGACAAAAAAGTGTACTCCAGTATTCTATATTGATCTTTACTAACATACATCCCTTTTTAACAGCATATATTATTGGACTGTATAGTGTTTCTGTAATTTAACCTGTCCTTTACTGATATTTACATTCCTCTGCTCAAGGTTGGGACATATGTATCTTTGTACATATCTCTGTATACATTCAAA
>PVIC010046582.1:0-14163 GCA_004025085.1 Thryonomys swinderianus
CTATTCAATGGCTGCTCCAGCATCAACTCTCCTGCCAGGCTGGGGAGTCTGCATGGACTCAGTGTGGGAGACACCGGAAACACAGCATGAATATTTATCAGTAAAATGCATTAGAAGAGCTTAAAGGACCTCTTTTCCCAGCTCTCCACCAGACAAAAGAAATGGTCAAGGGAGACAGCCTGCTAGAATTTTTAAGCTTCCAATATTTTAAAATCTATTATTTTTAAATGGCACTTCTCCTCCCTGCATCTGAGTGGGGAGTTTCAAACACGCATTGTCCCATCCCCTGCCTTTATCAGTTGTCCTCTTAGGGACCCTGTTGAGAAACTTTCTTTTGAGTTTATCAGACCTGACTCTCCAAAGGGAAGCCAACAAAGCCGGCGAGTTTCAGAAATGCATATGCTGTCATTAAAATAGCTGTCTATTCTCCCAGAGCGCCTCCCATAAAAGCATTTTAATTCTCTAACCAAAATGTTCAGCCTTTATTCCACAAAGCCAATTTGTTTATGTTTCCAAGTTCAATCACAGTCTATTTGTAAAACCTACTTAGAATCAGAGTCACATAGCCAGAAATGATCATGCTCTAATTTCCTTATTAAAAAGATTCTTGTTGCAGCTGGCAGCTTGATTTGACTGCTCCCAGGGTCTGGAGCGACATGTTCTTAACCTCTTTTCCTGATCTTGTTCTTCGTTTCTTTGGGTTTTTCCTCCCTCAACCCCCAACATACAAATATCAAGGCAGAGGAGAGCAGTTTCTGACATCGTTGCTAAGACAGAAGTGAAAGAGGAGGCTGCCACCTCTTTATGTCAAGAGAGAACCAAATCAGGCTACTCACAATATGAGAAAAGGAGTATTCCTAAAATGTACCATGGCCAGAAAGATGATTTTAGGTTCAGGTGAAAGGTTAATTATTGCAAAGAAGTTGGAGGAATGGTTTTTCTGGATAACTGAATTAAAAATAAAGTAGAGATCAATGCAGCACTCAGGAGAACTTCTTATCTCCTTTTGGGGGCAAAAACAAGTGAGTCAATCTTTCTGACATAGTAGGATACATCTTTTCAAGATAATTTAAAATTTATCTCAAGATAGAAGGTCTTGAAGTATTTTGGTGTCTGCATATGTTGAAGATTTACTCATCCTTTGAAGCTGGTTTAAATATCTTATGAAAATTTCTGTGTCTCACCATTTTCCTGATATAACAGTTATCTGTTTTATGCAGTAGTATAGATTTTACTACTCCAAGCAGATGAACACTACAAAGATGGCTGCATTTTGTGAAAGAAAGGAAAGAAAGACAGAAAGAAGGAAAGAAAGAAAGAAAGAAAGAAAGAAAGAAAGAAAGAAAGAAAGAAAGAAAGAAAGAAAGAAAGAAAGAAAGAAAGAAAGAAAGAAAGAAAGAAAAAAGAAAGATGAGAAACAGTATGATCTACTAATAAGAGTCAAATAAATATAAGACACTTGTCAGTCAATATGAAACTTGTTCTCCAAAAGAGTCTGGGGTAGAGAAGTTTAGGCAAAATGATGTGTTTCAGATCTCAAAAAGCTTTAATTTGAATTGAGCAATTCTATCGCTCCTTGAAGACACATAATAATTTATATGGCTTACAATCTCTTCCATGCTTTCAAATCTCCTTGGGATTCCTATAAAATGTACTCATTTTTATTAATCCTGTTGAAATGTCATTTCTTCCACAAATACATTTGAGATATACATTTCTAGTTGCCCACTCAATATTTATTAATTTCCCCTGTATTCCTTACCTATTTTTTCAAGGTATGTTATGTCCAATTTAAAATAGCTTCCCAGACTTCAGCAATCAGAAGTAGTCATATGATAGTCTTGGTCAACAACATGAAATGGAATTTACTGGATAGAGTTTACAGGAGGCAACATTGAGATTTCACATCCTAGAAGAGTGACTGTCTTCAAGAAATCAACTAACAAATACTAACTATATAACTTACAGATGCTGATGAGGCTTCCAGACAACAAAATGAATCCTTCTTTGCTGTTGGTGGGGGTGTAAACTGATGCAACCACTATAGAAGTCAAGTTTAAGATTTCCCAAAAAACTAAAATAGAAATTCCATTGATTCAGCTATTCCCCTCCTCGCTATCATTCCCAAAGAGCTAAAGACATCATATCACAGGGGTATATGCAAATCCACATTTATAGCAGCAAAATTCATAATAGCTAAATCTTGGAAGCAGCCTGTACATCAATCAACAGATAAACCAATAAAGAAAACGTGGTGTTCACTGTGGAGATTCCTCAAAAAACTACATTTAAAGGTCTCATTTGACCCTGCTATTCTCCTGCTAGGTATATACATGAAAGAATTAAAAGACTCCTATCACAGTGACATATGTGCAGTCATGTTTATAGCAGCTCAGTTTGTGATAACTAAATCTTGGAGACAACCCAAATGGCCATTGACTGGAGACTGGATGAAGAAGACATGTTATTTTAATAAAGTGGAGTATTACTCTGCCATAAAGAATGATAAATTTGAGTCATTCATACTCAAATGGACGTATCTTGAGGACATACTCATAAATGAAATATATAGGTCACAGATTTGTAAATGTCATATCTTTTCTCTGGTATGAGATACTAAAGATGCAAATGAGCTCTACAATATATGAAATAGAAAATATTTAAAGGGAAAAGGAGGATAGGGGTAAGTAAAGAGGGGAAAGAAAAAATGTGATAGTATAAAAAAGGAAACAAAGCTTATGTATATAGGGACGGGGAATTGTAGGGTAGGCAGGGGAATGGGAAAAATGAGAATTAAGTTGTGTCATGTACTGATACAAATTCTCAATGTTGAGTGTAATCATAATGTGTATATAAAATGTACCAATAAAATCAATTTTTAAAATTAATAAAAAAGAAAATATGGTATTTATACACCATGGAGTACTGCTCTTCCATAAAGAAGGATGAACTTGAGTCATGTGTAGGAAAATAGAAGTTAAGTGAAGTAAATCAGACACAGAAGTTTAAATATTACACATCTGTTGTATGTGAAACCCATTATATAAAGTGTAAAGTAAATACTATATTATAGGAATTAAGGAAAGAGATCTTTTTCAAATGGGAGGGAGATCAAGAGATACAGGGAGCAGAGAAAAAGGAGATAAAAAAGAATTAAGATATGTTATGCATATGTACCAGTCCCCACGAGAGATATAATCATTATATACTGCAAACATATACTAATAAAAATGGAATAAAATGAATATGGAGCAGTTGGAATCCCTGTGCACAGGTGGTAAGAAATGAAGATGATTAGGTATTATGGAAACTGTGTGACTATTCCTCAAAAAAATTAAAAATAGATTTACCATTTTAAAAGAACTTCAGGAGATTTTTTTTTTTTTTGAGACAGGGTCTCACTTTGTAGTTCAGGCTGGCCTGAGCTCACTATGGTGCCCAGGCAAGCCGCCGCGAACTCAGCAATCCTCCTGTCTCTGCCTCCCGAGTGCTGGGATGACAGGCGTGAGCCACCATGTCCGGCATTGTGGTATGCGGTGTTGATTGTTGGAGGGCGTGTCTCCACGCCCAGCATTATATGTGGTTACCAGGAATCAAACTCAGGACCTTGTGCTTGCAAGGCAGGCGCCAGAACCACTGAGCTAACCCTCCAGCCTGAGATTTTCTTTTTTTATAAAACAATTTATCTGGGGCCAGAGATTTAGCTCAGTGGTTCCAGTGCCTGCTTAGCAAGCACAAGGTCCCTGGTTAGATCCCCAGTAACCACATACAACAATACTGGGCATGGTGACTCACGTCACCAGCAATCAGTACCACACACCACAGTGCTGGGCATGGTGGCTCACACCTGAAATAGAAAATATGTGATAGTACAGGAGGCAGAGGCAGGAGGATTACTGAGTTCAAGGCTTGCCTGGGCTGCATAGTGAGCTCAGAGCCACCCTGAACTACAAAGGGAGACAGTGTCTCAAAAAAAAATTATCTGATAGGCTCAATGGCCCCTTAATCTTGGTCTTTGCTGTTCCTCTTCTTATGTAGGGTCTAAATGTAGCACTTGAGAGTATGTCAGACATTTTACAATGTTAAGGGCTATACATTAAGGATGATAAAAATAATAAGATTTAAGGAATCTAGTGACTTTTTTGTTTACCTCAGTAGTCTTGGACTAACTCTGATCTTCCATAGCATGAGTTTAGTAAACTCTTTTCCTGCTTTAGGAATCCTTGTTAGGTTTTCTTGCTTGCAGGTGAAAATAAACTATTGCCAGTATACTCATATTAACTAAATGAGAGACTCATAGTAAATTTGTCTGATATCTTCCCAGTCCAACACTAGGACTCCAACAACCTAGATTAGGTTCTCCAGGGAAATATAAAAAATTTTAAAGGGCTGAGAAGTCTCAAGATCTACAGCAGAAAAAGCTACAAACTTAGGAAGGGTCAATCCTATACTTCCAGTCAAGTTTAATGGCATAGAAAGGTGCAGTGCCAGGAAAGATGATGAGAAATTCCAGCCTGAAAACACAAAAAGATTGACACCCCAGATCAAGCAGTTGGGTAGTTCTCTGTTACTCAACCTTTTTTGTCCGTCTTTTTAGTGGATTAGATGAAGGGAGGACACTCTGCAATACTCAGTCTAGTCTACCAGCTCAGATGTCAACCTCATCCAGAAATATCCTTACAGATATACCCAGAATAAAGTTTGACTACATGTCTGAGCAAACTGTGGTTCAAGATGACATAAAACTGTCATGACCACCTTCCTCAACATTCGTGCTTGATGGGCACTGACAGGGAAGCCAGCAATCCACAAGAATGAAAGTCTCAGAAATTATCAAAGCTCTCTAATTTAAAATTATTTTTTAAATTGCCAGATAGAATATTTTCATTTGCCAAATCTAGCAAGCCTACCTTTTTTTTTTTACTTTTTGAGACAGGGTCTCGCTTTCTAGTTCAAGCTGGCCCTGAGCTCACTGTGGTGCCCAGGCAAGCCGCCGTGAACTCAGCAATCCTCCTGTCTCTGCCTCCCGAGTGCTGGGATTACAGGCGTGAGCCACCACGCCCAGCATTGTGGTATGCGGTGTTGATTGTTGGTGGGCGTGTCTCCACGCCCAGCATTATATGTGGTTACCAGGGATCGAACTCAGGACCTTGCACTTGCGAGGCAGACGCTGGAACCACTGAGCTAACCCTCTGGCCCAAGCCTACCATTTTGTTTGGAAACTGCCTAAAATGTTTTATGTGTTTCAGATATCATTAATGTTTTGTAATGTCTGTATTTTCTGCATGTATCTGTGATTACCATACTGTGCTTTCTATACAAGTGTTCTTTATTGACACTTACTGATGTGTTTCCCCTTTATTAATTGGTTCTAATCTGCAATGTTTTGGGAGTAAATATGACTATATGAACATGCACATACATATATTCCTCCTTACCAGTTAGCACAGTTTTACCATCAGAATGCCAGTCCATAGCATCTTGACCACTTATCTATCCAATTTGCTTATCCTAATCTGCTTTTAATGTGGCTGTGTTAGAATTATATTCAAAATAAATAGCTCTACAAAATGATTTCATGAACTAATGTCTCAATAAAATTGATGAATGCTGTAATCTATATTTTGGCTTCTTAGAGAAACAGTGCTAGTCTTCTGGTTCTTAATCAGGTTTGTTCCAATATCTATATAATCAAATAATGTCTCAATAAAAGAGGTGCCAATGTACAATGCTGTCTTTTTAAAGGTTTGCTCATCTTGTTTGTGTACATGCAGGTGCACACACATATGCACACACATATTCAACAGTTATTTTGTAGCATTTGTATCCTTAAAATTTTCTCTGAGCATCATCTCTGCTGGTCTTTAAGCTCTCAGGTGTTGAAGAACAATTTCATCGAAGTCACTTGATAGTGAAGCATTCACTACTCAGCACCTCGGCTTAACCCATGATCTCTGTTGTTAGTGCCTTATATGTTCTGGTTTCAACCAAGAATCCATGGACCAGAAGCACAGGCCTTGCCAGGGAACTTGTTAGAAATGCAAATCAGAAAGCCTGTCCCCAGACCTAGAGAATCAAAATCTGCGTTTTAATAAGAACCCCAAGTGACATTCCCATGCACACAGAAATTTGGAGAACACTGATCTAACACAGCCCTTTTTAAACTTCAGTGTGCATCGGCGTCACCTGGAGAGCTTGTTAAAGCATAGAGCACTGGGTCTGCCTGAATGTCTGATCTGACAGTTGGGGGCTGAGTCTGAGAATTTGCATTTCTGACAAGTTCCCATACCATGCAGGTCTTTGGACCACTCCTTTGAGAACTGTTCTAAAAACAAAACCTCCAAAGCACAGGCTAGCAAAATTCATAAAATTTCAGGGGCTTAATAATGGTGGTGATTTAGCTTTTATTTTTCAAATCTCATGACCTTGAAAGGGCCTTTGGTGTGTGTCTTTTTCTCCTAGGTAAAGAAGACAATGTTAGGATCAAGCTGAGCGTAGCACTCATCTTCTCAGCTGCTGTTTACATGTCTCCTCTCCTCCTGCTCCTTGAAGCCAGGGACCATATTTTAATTATCATTTTATCTCCAACAAGGACATGGAGGTCTCTTGGTTGAATGAGTCAATACACAAGCAAATAAAAAAATTAATCTAAGACATGAGATAATAGTGGTGAAAGTATTTTTAAGTAAAAGGCATTTTATTATCATTACATGACATATGATATCTAGTTCTTTAAGATTGCTGGTAAACTATAGTTTTTAAGGACACTTCTCAGTTACCAAAACAATAGCAACAACTAACATTCATATGAAACGATGTTGGGCTTGAGGTAAAAATGTAATAATAGTGAAGAAAACATACCAAATGATTAAATCCAGCATTCATGGAAATTGTCACAGCGGAGGTATGAGTTGATGTATCTGACAAAAAAGATCAGAACAATGCAACTCGACTTAAGGCCAGTCAAAAATTCCAGCAAAGCATCAGTCAATTTTGGTTATAAGAATGGTGCTTTTGCTTAAATGAGTCAGCAAGCTTCACGAGGAGGATCTCTGTAGTTTCAAACTATTATGGTTTGGATCAAAAATATCCCCAAAAGACTCACACCTTTAGAGGTGAGGCTTTGGAAGAGGATTGGATCATGATGGCTTTAACTTCATCAGCGAATTAGTCCACTGATGGATTCATAATTTGATAGCACTATTGAGAGGTAATGTAAATGAAGTTGATGCCTAGTTGAAGGGAGTGGGTCATGGAGGTGTACCTTGGGGATTAAATCTGGTTCCCAGCCCCTTCTTATGGAAGGTTCTTTAAAACTCTTTATGGTTCTTTAAAACTCTTCTTCCTGGCTTGCACAGGTTGGCCTTTGCTGTGCCATGACTTTCCACCATGATGTTTCTGCCTGATCACAAGCCTAATAAGCTAAAATAAATCTTTCCTCCTTTACATTATTACTCTCAGATGTTCTGTCGCAGTAATGAAAAACTGACTAAAACACAACCTTAGCAAGCAAAACAATGATTTGGTGGGAGGGGTTTTGGAAGGATGAGGGTTAACAAGAAGGTTAGGGGGAGTATTGGTTTGCCTGCAACCCAGCCCCATCTGTGCTTGCACAACCTTGAGGTACCTGAGCTCCAAGCCAGGCCTGAGCTCTACTTTATTTCATACTTGCTGCTACTTCCATGGAACTCAACCCTACTTAGAATCTTTGTGTATCTAGGGAGCTGGGTACACAAGATAGGATCTAGGAAAAGTTCTAATTTCCTTCTCATCCTGGAAAGCTTTGCTGCAGACTACAGTCTTACTATGTCTAAAGATAATAAAAACAGGAAGCAAATGTTTCTGCCCATGCTGAGAGTAAATAGCCTATAGATAGCCTAATCTGATCAACAGCTCCATATGTAAGAATATGAACAGCAGAATGTGGTTAGGAACTAGCAACATCATTTGATTAAGAGGAAGTAGATGCCCTTGGTACTTGAGAGCTCAAATCTGTTTCCATAAGAAGTTTTCATTTTCCCTTACCTTGTATACCTGTCACCTCTTTCTTTGCATTGATTCTTTTCTTTGAAAGAAAAGATTCAGTGCAGGACTAAGCTATGCTGTGGTGGGATTTAATTAATGCTGGGAAGTAGTTTGAATTTCTCTGATGAAAGGTGTTGGCTGCGACTCAGAGTTTCACTGCACATTTTTCCTGGTATTTGTTAAGGTTCTAAAGTGAAATAAAATTCAGCTGGATCTGAAACACTGCTGATGGGTGAGTTTTTACTAAATAAGTTAAAAGAAAATAGCTTATTAGAATCACTGAAGCACATGTGTATTTGTAATACTATACTATACCTTAAAATACCTGCAGAAAGAAAAAAGGTTATAAAGCCCAGAAAAATGGGTATCAGCTCCCCACCAATGGATAATTATAATGACAGTTCTGGGCTCCTGCAAAGCATTCCAATTAAATTACCAGGAATCAGTACCTGGTGTTTTAAGTAATTTATGTGGGAAAGTTGACTACAACTACTGTTCGAATTTGCATTTGAGATCAGCAAATCTAAGGAACAGAACGTTTACACAGAGCCAAATGTGGGTGTAGCAGACATAAACAACGCTGTACTTATGTATGCAAATTAGGATAAACATTTGATAGACTTCAAATTATTTTGAATGGCTTTCCTTCTCTCTGATGACACTGAAATGTCACAAGCTCCAGGCCGAAAGCTGCTCTGAGAGCTGCTAAAGCACTTCCTCAGGCACACTTACTTTTATTTGCGGCACAACTCCAACATACTTAGTTGGCTGGCTTCTAAATTCATGGCATGTTGGAAGCAAGAAATTAGATAATGGAGTGAGGCCACCACAGACAGATGCCTGCACATCATGAAGAGTGATGCAGACATGCTTGCCAGGTATTTTGCTTAGCAGTCAGTGCACTCCTAATGGGCAACCACAGACAATGTCTGTCCGAGCCTGGCAGATGATCAGTGAGCCATCAGCCAGTCAGTTACACTAACCCTTCCTATTCGCCTGGGTTCTGGTTAAGTCACCACGTTAAACTTCTGTTGGGTTTGAAGCCTGCTGGGTAAGGACACATCTTGCCACACTGCAGCCTCAGTAGAATGGGTTATGAATGCTCCAGAGAATTGGCAGCAATTGTTGGGCTCCCATATTTCAAGGATGTATTGGGTGTGACTCCAAGTCCTGCAGATCAGTGCACTGATTGAGTGTGCAGGATCTAGGTTCAAACCTTTGCTCCCCAGACCACAGCTAGTTAGAGAACCCTTAACTGGTTAATCACAGCGTTATAAGAAGTTTTGGCCATGAATTTACTTTCATCCCTCATTTTATAAATGAGGAAAATGGCCAGGGATGTAGCTTTGTGGCATCAGGCCTGCCTGGCAAATGCAAGGTCCTGAGTTCAAGCCCTGGTACTGGAAAAAAATTTTTAAAAGTTAATATTAAGCAAGGAAAATGAGTGCCAGGAATGGTTCTATGTAAAAGCCAAATATTGTTAGAAAAAGAAATTTGATAGAAGGAAAAAAAAAAACAAACAACATACCTAGTCTATACCAGTAACTTCACATGTAGTATTCTTTGTGATCATCAAGAAGTTCAGTGAGCATTCTGTCCCTGGCGGCTGCAGCAGAAGAGGCGGAATGAGGCCTGCACACCGGTCTGTTCCACCCTGAACGGCACAGACGACTCTGCTGCTCTGGGCGCCATTCCGTCCCTGGCGGCGGCAGTGGCAGAGGTGGACTGAGGCCTGCACACCAGCCCGCTCCACCCCGAATGGCACAGACGACTCGGCTGCTCTGGGCATTATTCCATTCCTGGCGGCGGCGGCGGCAGCAAATTAAGGCCTGCACACTGGTCCGCTCCACCCCAAGCCGGCGCAGACAATTCGGCTGCCCCAGGTGCCCCTTGTTCCTGGCGGCGGCTGTGGAGGACTGAGGACTGCCTACCAGCCCACTCCACCCAGGAGCCCTGCAGTGAGGAGTCAGGTACGGACCCTGGGCGCCATCCCCACCACAGAGGATTGAGGCCTGCCGCCCGGCCCCAACCCCATCCCGGAGCTGTGTTGTGAAGACCCAGGTCCGAGAGGAGGCGGAGCCATTTCCTGCATCCCTCCACACTGCAGCCAGGCTGAGAGACCAGGCAAGATAAAAAAGGTGGGGGGGGGAATCTAGCTTCTATTTTGCCATGTACTCCTAGATCCCTCTACTCACCTCTTGACCCCACACCTTTTCCTATCTTCTTGTCAGAAGCAATAACCAGAAGTAAAAGACTCTTAGGCTGCCCTATTTCTTCTCCTATACTACTATAAGAAGGTGTATAAAGTCTCCAACGGTCTTGCAGCATACAGTTGGTACTGTTTTATGTATGGCCTTTTATCCTCTATTACCTGCTGGCATATATGAGGTTCTAGAGTATAGGTGATCTTCATAAATCTGCTAACCCTATTTCACTCTCCTTCTGTCCCCCACCTCTCTGATTCCCCAGTGACTTCTTATTGCCAAAGGGTTAGGCGGGTACATTTATGATCTACATGTTGTATACACATTGCTGATTAATTCTAAATTTTGGCATAGGGACATAGAGTTAACACATAAGCTCAAAGTCTCCAGAATAGGATTTAACAAAACTTTTCATTTTATTTACTGTGTTAAATACTGATATTGGTATTGATTGTATTATGGTAACAAACATGATGTGATTGTTCTGCTCAAATACCTCCAATGTTGTGTCAGAACTGAGAACTTCCAAGAGTCATTACAGATTCAAGGAGGACCCCTCAGGAAGGTGCCACATCCAAAGGGCCCCAGATAATAGAAAGAAACAGACCTGCAACAAACATTGCCCTGTCATCAGGCAAAGAATAGCATTAGTAACAATGAAAGAATAGAAATGAGAAAATATACAAAAAAACAGACACAAAGATCACCAACACAGGGAAATTCAGAGAAATAGGGCAAACTGAAACTCAAGCACCAGGACTCTTGGAGATGGCAACTAAAGCAGATCTAGTAAAATGGAAATCAGAACTCATCTCTGAGATCAAAACAGGGATACTGTCCACAGTGAAAGACATCATTAAAGAAGAGATCAGCGAGATGATAGAATCCAAGATAGCAGAAGCAATGGAACCTTTTGAACACCTTCAAGCAGAGCTCCAGGGAATGATGAAGGAGAATGAAAGCTTGCGAAGTAGGATGAATGAAGCAGAGAACCGAATCTCAGACCTAGAGGACAGCATAGCAGCCAACAAGTAGGAAAGATATAATCTATGGAAAAGAGCAATGGACCACGAGAAATCAATTCAACAGCTTCTAGATGACTCAAAGAAAAATAAGACTGATTGGAGTGATTGAGGAAGTAGGAGACAGTGTAAAAGATAAAAAAGCTATTGTCAGAGATAGCAACAGAAAACTTCACAGGCAAAGAAATAAACATACAGATAAATGAGGACTACTGGACTCCAAAACACCATGACATAAAAATATCTACACCTAGACATATAATTATCAAATTTCCAGATGCACCTCAAAGGAATGAAATACTAAAAGCAGTGAGAGAAAGGAAGAAAATCACCTACAAAGCCCATTAGGATCACAGTACTTTTCAACACAAACACTCAACGCATGGAGAGCGTGGAGAGAACTATTTCAAGCATTGCAGGAAAACAACCTCCAACCTAGACTGTTGTATCTGTATCCTGCAAAACTATCTTTCAGAATAGATGGGGAAATAAGATACTTCCATGACAAAGAGCACTTGAAAAACTTCACAAATATGAAACCTGCACTCCAAAACATTCTAAAGAATATCTTGGGAAAAAACACAGAAAATTCCATACCATGAGACCCAGGAGAGTGAATTCATTGGGGTAAACAAGAAACTAAATAGAGAAGGGGAAAGCAAGGAAGGAAAAAAATCCAAGAACAGGGAAACATACCAGATCTGAATATGTCCATATCAGTCATAACCATAATACCAATGGCCTCAATGGGCCAATTAAAGGACACAGACTAGCAGATTGGATCAAGAAGCAAGATCCTACAGTCTGCTGCATACAGGAAACACACCTAATTCAGAAGGAAACCCACAGACTGAAAACAAAAGGTTGGAAAACAATCCTCCATGCCACAGGAAACTGCAAAAAAGCAGGAGTGGCTATCCTGTTTGCAGATAGATTTCAAACCCAAACTGATTAAAAGAGATAAAGAAGGTCGCAATATCCTCGTACAAGGAACTATCCAAGAGAAAGAAAGAACAATCATAAATATTTATGCACCAAACTCTAATGCACCCATCTATATAAAACAAACATTATTGGACATGAAAAGCCAGTTAACCACGAATACAATAATAGTGGGGGGTTTTAATACTCCACTATCACAAATTGACAGATCAACTGGACAAAGAATCAATAGGGAAATACTTGAGCTAAATCAAACTTTTGAGCAAATGGACTTATTAGATGTCTACAGAATTTTTCACCCTACAAAGAGAGAATATACCTTCTTCTCAGCTGTTCGTGGATTATTCTCCAAAATAGACCACATTCCAGTCCATAAAACAAGCTTAAGTAAATGCAAAGGAATCCAAGTTATCTGCTACATACTATCACACCATAGTGCCTTGAAACTGGAGCTGAATAGCAGAAGAAATGCCAAGATCCTCACAAACACATGGAAATTGAACAACGCTCTGTTAACCAACCAATGGGCCACAAAAGAAATTAAAGAAGAAATTATACAGTTTCTACAAGTAAACGACAACTCCAGCACAACATACAGGAATTTATGGGACACAATGAAAGTAGTTCTGTGAGGGAAATTCATAGCAATGATTACCTACACTCAGAAAATAGAGCAAACTGAAATAAACAATCTAATGATGAACCTCAGACAATTAGAAAAAGAGGAGCAAAACAAACCCAAAGCACATACTAGAGAGGAAATTATAAGGATCAGAGCAGAAATTAATGCATAGGAGACAAAGAGAACAATACAAAGAATCAATGAATCAAAGAGTTGGTTCTTTGAAAGGATAAATAAGATGAACAGACCCTTAGCCAATCTTATCAAACAAAGGAAGGAAAAGGTTCAAATCCATGCTATAAGGGATGAAAATGGGGAAATCAGCACAGATCCAGAAGAAGTCCAAAGGATAATAAACACATACTTTGAAAATCTATACTCCAAGAAGATGGAAAATATAGAAGAAATGGATAGATTCCTAGACTCATATGAACTTCCAAAGTTGAATGAAGAGGATATAAAAATGGTAAACAACCCGATATCAATCTGGGAAATTGAAAATATAATAAAAAACCTACCAACAAAGAAAAGGCCTGGTCCTGACAGCTTCACTAATGAATTCTACAAAACTTTTAAACAAGAGTTAATACAGTACCCCTCAATCTCTTTAATGAAATTGAAAGGGAAGCAGTACTCCCCAAATTATTCCTTGAAGCAAACATCACCTTGATTCCAAAAGCAGGGAAAGATCCCACCAAAAAAGAGAACTACAGGCCAATCTCTCGAATGAACATTGATGCAAAAATCCTCAATAAGATACTTGCAAACAGAATACAGAGAATTATCAAGAAAATCATACACACTGATCAAGTCAGATTTATCCCAGGGATGTAAGACTGGTTTAACATATGTAAATCAATCAATGTAGTACACTATATTAACAGACTCAAGGACAAAAACCATATGATTATCTCAATAGACGCAGAAAAAGCATTTGACAAAATCCAACACCTATTTATGATCAAAACCCTACAGAGAATTGGAATCGAAGGACTTTACCGCAATTTAATACAAGCTATTTATGAGAAACCAACAGCCAGTATCATACTCAATGGGCAAAAACTGAAACCTTTTACACTAAGATCAGGAACAAGACAAGGATCTCCGTTGTCTCCACTCTTGTTCAATATAGTGCTGGAAACATTAGCCATAGCAATCAGGCAGGACAAAGACATAAAAGGAATAAAGATAGGTAAGGATGAAGTTAAAGTGTCATTATTTGCTGATGATATGATACTCTATTTAGAGGATCCTAAAAATTCAACCAAAAGACTACTAGACTTAATTACCAGATTTGGTAGTGTTGCTGGATACAGGATTAATGCTCAAAAATCAACAGCCTTTGTCT
>PVIC010046583.1:0-14169 GCA_004025085.1 Thryonomys swinderianus
AAAAAAAAAAAAGAACAGGCCTGCAGCCCCACCCACCCCGCCCTGGCCAGCAGCCTCTTTGCTTGCTGCTTTATCTCTGCCCCAGCTTCCTTCTGGGAACCTAAACTGATGGTCCCGTGCCCAGGCAGCCCACAAATGGACAGAGGAAGGGAAAGGTGAGCCCAATGTCCCTCTCAGTGTCCCAAGACAATGCCAGCACAGGAGTCGCTCGGCATCTCCTGATGCTCTCTGAGCTCCCACAAGCTCTGGTGGGCCTGGGCGTGGGTGGGCCTGGGCGTGGGCAGACAGCTGAACTCCAGTTTTGCTATTGACCTTGACCAGCACCTTAGCTCTTTCAACCTCAGTTTCTTTATTGGGTTCAAGGTGATGTTTGTTCTGAGTCTAAAATAAGGAGGTATAAATACAGGACACAGGACACTGTCTGGCCAGTTGGCTTACAACACGACAGCTCAGTGAGAAGGATGAGCCACCCTCAGAGCCCAGGACCAGTGAAGAGCTGGGCTTCGGGCCAACCCAGAGGCTGCTCAAACAAGGACTACTTTGAGCTGATCTAGCCAGGATTGCTGGTTGACCTTCTACAAAAGGAATGGAGAAAAACATTTCTCTGAAGCATAAGTCTTCTTTGGAAGGAAGGCAGTGGGTAGGTGTGCAAAGGAAAAGGGGAAGCATTATCTAAAAGCTTGTTTAAAAATAAAAATAAAAAAGAGAAGAAAAAAATCACATTTCTGTTCAATACCTTTCAATTGCTCCCACTTTTCCAGGCCTGAGGTCCTCACCCATCATGGGAAATGGCCCCTTGGCTTGACCTACTTTAACTTCCGCTCAGCAGTATCCGGCAGGCCTAGCACATCCAGCCTCCCCTCCTGTGTGTCCAGAAAGCAAGTCCAGTTCCAAAGCTCTCCCACCTGCCTCAGCGCTCAGACAGCTTTCTCTTCTTCCAATGCAGCAGCCAAGGGCTCCACTCATCTTATTGCTTGGTCATGTGTCACCTTCCTCACATCACTTTTAAAATATCAAGCTGAATTTGTGCAACCAGACCACAAGCTTCACACAATCAAGAGCATGTGTGTTTATGAATATCTATATATCAGAAAAAATAAAGTTTTCTATCCACCTATGTCTGTGTCCATACCTATAGATGACCATTAGTGATCAGACATTGTTAGAGACCCAGAGAGAGAGGCTTCAAGAACAGTCCCTTCCCATCAGTGTATGAGTACCCTTTGAATATGAATGATTCCCCCCAGAACCAGCAAGAAATGGAGGCCAGGGGCTGGAGATTTAGCTCAGTGGTTCCGGTGCCTGCCTAGCAAGTACAAGGTCCCTGGTTCAATCCCCAGTAACTACACACAATAATACCAGGTGTGGTGACTCACGCCCACCAGCAATCTGTACCACACACAACAGTCCCAGGTGTGGTGGCTCACGCCTGTCATCCCAGCACTAGGGAGGCAGAGGCAGGAGGATTGCTGAGTTCAAGGCTTGCCTGGGCTACACAGTGAGTTCAGGGCCAGCCTGAACTACAAAGCAAGACCCTGTCTCAAAAAAATAAAAGAACTGGAGGTCATTTCCCTTTCCCTGGATCTCAGCTTCCCTGTGATACTTTCACAATTACACATGAGGCCTGGAATATGGCAGAAGAGACCTCATGTATCTCCAGTCTGGTTTCAACAGGCCTTGCAGGTTCCTGTCTTGCTCTCTTAGGTTAGAATTCTGTCCTATGCACGAAGCAGGCTGGCCCAGCCCTCTTGAGATGACTGATGAGGAGAAGAGGCCTGGACCCAGCTGGACTGGCCACCAGATATTGACCCCGCTGGATCAGCAATGCCTACAGCCATACTCATTAGCCCGGGGACCAGTGTCAGCCTTTGCACCAGCCAGTGGTCCTCTACTTCTGGATGAGCTCTTCTTCTAGAGCTGAGCCTCGCCCAAACTACACCCACCCCATGACTGGGGAAGAAATAGTCACTGTGTTAAGCCACTGACTCTTGTGGTGGTTTGGACCCAAAGCAAAGATCATCACGTATGTGTGTATTATGTACATAGCTGGATGCTGTGGACACATTAGCTGGGGGTGGATAGCTGAATAAATCAATGACTGAAAGTGCAAAACTTTAATTTATTCCACTCTTGGGTTTTCCCTTTTGATCCCTTGACCCAGGCTTTGGGTGAAGCTGATTTTACTTCTCAGTCTTTCTCCCACCAAGACAGAGAAATAACCTGAGAGAAACTCACCTCATCTTGATGGTAGAGGAAGAGCCCGCCTGGCAGATTTTCTTTGATGTATGAAGGTTCAAAGTGTAGGAAGGTCTCAGCAGTGTGAGGAAGTTGTCCCTTCTGGGCACAGGAACTGGAATCCAGCCAACGGCAGATGGAGTCCCAAGTTTTCCACTCACCAGCTGTGTCTCTGAGCATGATCATACTCCCCTCTTAGCCTCAGTTTCCCTATCCATTAATAGTGGCTTTAGCATGATACTCTGGAAGCCCTCTGTCATCCACAGCATTCCCTGAGTCTCTGGGGTTGTTTGGGACTGAGCATTTTTCTGGACTGTCTGGAAATGTAAATAACCAGAGACCTTGTAAGAATGTTACAGCCCTTTTCATGGGGAACTCTCCTCAAAGACTAGTTCAGAGCATGCAGAATGACACGGATGGTGAGTGGCTCTGTAGGCAGGAAGTAGGACTCAGAAAGGAGGATGAGGTCACCGGGCCACATTATGAAGCTAGGGAACAGAGGTAGGATGTTGGCACAAAACCCATACAGCTGACCAGGGACAGCTCGGTCCTGCTACGTCTCCTAAGCCTGATGTATTCTGTGATCTCCTAGTGAGCCCCAGAATTTGCAGGAGATGGTCTTTTGTAGGTGATTCTGAGGAGGCCTCAGAAGTAGCTGTAGGAGAGGATGACTAGCTTGATGGAATAAGTAAGGGAAAAATGATGCCTTTTCTCTCTGCCCTCCGTCTATTGACAACAGATGACAGCCATGTCACAACAGTGATGGCCAGCCTGTATGGAGGCTGTATTTTTCCAGCTGCCTCATATTGGAGCCATCAGTTTAAATTTGAAGAAATCAAGGACCAGAATGGAGTAAATTCCCCAGTGTCACACTTCAGAAGTTCAAAGCCAAGAACTAAACCCAAGTTTATCTGTTTCTAAAACTCCTGGCCTTTTTCACTCAGCTATCCCACTGCCAGCAATGTCTTCCTTCCAGGATCTTACTGAGGAGCCAAGGGCCAGGAGAAGAGGCACTATGCTCAGAAGACCCCGGAGGCCCTGGGTCTCTGGGCTGCTGTGAAAAGAGCCAGCTGGGAGAAAACCTGCTGTGTCCTGTTGCCTGATATTCACCATGGAGACAGATCCACTCCTCCTGAGTCCTTTTCCTTTAGAGAATCGAGACATTCTATAAATCTAGTTCA
Organism: Thryonomys swinderianus; assembly: GCA_004025085.1. Lineage (NCBI taxonomy): Eukaryota > Metazoa > Chordata > Mammalia > Rodentia > Thryonomyidae > Thryonomys > Thryonomys swinderianus. The sequence goes on from PVIC010046583.1 coordinate 3,417, forward strand.
CGAAGACATCTGAAGCAGCACAGAATCTGGACCCCCCTTTGGAACCCTCATAAAATGCAACCCATTCCCAGGCTCTCCTCACAAGCCATAAGCTATCTGATAATTGGTCATTTCCATAGGGGAAGGGGAAGAACTTATCATCCATCCAAAAGGGTCTAACCTTTGGTCAGCATCAATATTCACAAAACACAGGCTTTGTGGTACCAGCTTAGGACACAAGGAGAAAAGCAAGATCCTCAAGAACAGAAGAGGAAACAGGACTTTGTGGAGCATAGGTGTTTAAACTAGGCTTCCAGAAAAGATGTTTTTTGGCCAGAGGAAGAAGCTGTCAAACCCCTAGAGTACAAATAAAGTGAGCAAAGAGTAGGAGGGAGACAGGACAGTGACAAGAGAGATTCCTGAAGGCTAAGCCTAGAAGGCAGAGCATTAAATGACTTCATGGTGGAGGACTAGCAGAGCTAGGACACTTATACCCAAGACCTACGGTCCCACTTTTTAAAAAACCTGAACCTCCATGTCCCTTTAACCACCCAAGACCAATAAACAGACATATGCATACACTTGCACATGCAGACATACACACTCTGCGTTTGTGTGTTCCATCAGAAACAGCCTGCAAAGACTGTTGTGGATTCCTTGAGGAGGGTAGGGAGGTCCAGAATGGCAGATTGTTGTGGCTCTAATTATGTACCTTTGCGGTGGAAATTTAGTAAAATCACAGATATGGAACAACATTAAAGTCCATAAAACAGCTCATGCATTCATTATGGGAAGGGATTGCTCATTGGTGGAGTTTGGATTAAGGTAGAGAGCTCATGAAGCAAACAGGTGCTTCATGGAGCCTTATGAGCACTGGCACTTTTTCACCACTCAGCGCACCTGTTGGATGCCACCTCACCAATGCACCTGAGGCCCCCCTCATCCATAGAGGGGTGCCCCACAGTGCCACTGCCACTCACCTAGGGCAGTGATGAAGAAGGCCACACCCCAGAGGAGCTTCCAAGAGGAACAAAGTCTGGCAATTCTGAGACTGTAAGGAAGGGGCTCCACTAAAAAGCTATTTACTATGAGAAAAAAAAATGGTGCAAATATTCAGCTCCTGCTGGGAACCATCGACTTAGGAAAGGAAGGTGACATGCATGTACTACACATAGACCCTGACAGCCACCGATCTGTGATCCTAGGAAGCCCTGGATCCATACTTTACTTCTATGTCTTATTGTCCATTGTCCTTTTTCTGTATGTTCAAATTGTTTGGAGGATGTTTACATCACAGAAAGAATATTTTTCAAATTGTGCTGTAGAAAACTAATTTACAAGGAAAACAGGATTCAGTAGTTGAGTGAATTGGAAAAATTAATTTCACCCTTGCTTAAAGTTTATAGCAACTGCTAACATATTAAAGGTGCTAAGAAGTCCAACAAAAAAGGAACTATTCAATTTTCTTTAACACAGCACTTCTAAAATTTAAATAATCAAAATATTCAGGGCTTTTGTTTTTGTCTGCAAAGCATTCTCAAGAAAGGTGTTTTTTGAAAACAAATTTTGGGAAATAATTACCTTTTGGGCCGCTTTTTCAGTTTTTGGATCTGGGAATGAATTATCTTGTTTCAGTCTATTTAGTTCTGTCTAGAGTTGTTCCACCCTAATTCTCTCATGTGGGCTGTATTGTGCACTCATCAAAAGACTGACTCCAGTCGTCTAGGTAGAACCGGGGGACTTTTGCACTGCAGGATTGCTGGGACCTAGGAAATGGAGTTAGGGTGGCCAGAGAGAGCCCGGTCAGAGGCTGCGTTACACCTGGGGACCACAGGAAAGACACACGCCCCGGCATGTCCTGGTGGTGTACGCTAACGACAACAATGAAACCAAACACAGCCCAAAGCCCATCATGAAAAAAACAGACAATTCTATGGGGTATGTTCATACTACGGGAGGCTGTTCAGCAGTTAAAAAAATAAAAGGAATTCATAGTCAGTACAGACAACATAATGCATGAAACACTAAGTCATTTTGCTGGGTAAAACTAAGTCATACTTTAAAAGAGTAGAGACTGCATAATGAATTTATTTTTTAAAAAAATCCATAGGAATGAAAATTAATCTATAATGATAGCAAGCAGATAAGCAATCGCCTGGAAGTAAAGGGAAGAATTATAAATAGGCATCAGGATATCTCTGGGAGCTGAGGGTGGAAATGATTGGCTTCTCAATTGTGTGCTTATGTACAGAAGTATCACTGTGAATAAGCAAAATCTCAAAATGTTGCAAAACAGTGTTAAGTCCCGCCTCCCTCAAAATAATGACCATTCTATACCTGGCTTGCTCTGATTGATGTTTCTGGCCACTGATGATTTTAATTTAAATAATTTTTGTTTCAGTGCTGGGAACCAAACCCAGGACCTTACGGCATAAGGACTTATACACGACAGGTAGCCCTCTGCTCGTGAGATACATCCCTGCTGATCCAACGACTTGGATCATGAATTGATAATTAAATGAGTGAATGAGTTCAGGACTCAGATGCGCTCCATTCCCAGAAATTGCTTTCTACACCCTGTGCAGAAAGGCTGTGCAGGTAGGCATAGGTAACTTTTTTTTTCTCTTTTCATTTCCTCATCAAAGAGAAGGACTTGAAAGAACTTCATCTGGTTCCTAGAATTCTGAGGGGCTCAGTAGAAAGCTCTTTCCTCCTTGCTTTTCTTTGATCACACAGCTGCCCCACACGGTGTGGTCTCTGGCCGAGTAGAAGCCAGGCTCTGCCAGGCAGGCTGTATCTTTGGCACCGCCTCTCTGGATGGCTTCGGAGGATCAGACACTGAGGAGACAAAGCAGATTTTAAGAACTGAAAAGACAGCTCTCCTCAGAGAAATTGAAATGGAAAGAATTTCTTCATTTCTAAAATTAAAAGGTGTGCAAGTTTTATTCCGAGCCTATTATGGTTCTTTACTTTTCTCTGTAAGTGTCAGTGTCTGGGTGAGCTCTCTGAAGTGTGGGCAAGAGTTTGAGGAAAGAGGAAAGGGAACCATGGGCCTCCCAAAGAGAAACAGGACACTTTGAGTGCCAGGGTCCTGGTCCTTATAATACATTGATTGCTCCCAAGTAGATTTCTGATAAGACTAAGTTATTAGATCTTAAACTAATTCATCACTGAATCTCATCTGCAAATTAAAGTTACTAAAAACTAGCATACAGTTTAAGAGGGTAAAAAAAATGTTGTTTAGGGCCAGAGGGTTAGCTCAGTGGTTCTGGCGCCTGCCTCACAAGCGCAAGGTCCTGAGTTCGATCTCCAGTAACCACATACAATGCTGGGCGTGGAGACTCATGCCCACCAGCCATCAATACCACATACCACAGTGCCAGGTGTGGTGGCTCACGCCTGTAATCCCAGCACTCAGGAGGCAGAGACAGGAGGATTGCTGAGTTTGAGGCTTGCCAGGGCTACATAGTGAGCTCAGGGCTAGCCTGAACTACAAAGCGAGACCCTGTCTCAAAAAAAAAAAAAAGTTTTTTAAAAGGTGCAGTACAATAACTACTGTGTATATTAGAGACATAGCATTGGTTCCTTTCCCACCTCCCAGATACAAGTTTGCCTCTTCTGTTTCTCTGTAAACCCGTAGCAGATGAACGACCAAAGCTCCCTCAGATCCTCACAACGATTTACTGGCAAAGCCATGCGGCCCCTGGACCTCCCTCTCCTACTTAGCTGATCCACTTGGTAAGGATCTGTGCCCTGGGAAGGGTCCCATGAAGTAAGAGTGTGCCTCCTCCAGTCCACCGCACCCTTCCAGATCTCTCAGTGCTGCCTCCAGCATTCTGAGCTCTGCTTCCATCCCACCCACCCACCTCTGAAGTTGCCTCTTTCCCTTCTGTGCTTCACTGAGGACAGGCCAGATCTGGGGTCCCTTCAGAGACGGAGACAGTGAGAGAGAGCTGATAGTGTCAAGTGAGGACAGAGGGCTCTGTGTGCCCCCATAACTAGTCCTAGGCATAAAGGGTATTGGAGTCTGACTTACTTTCCTGTAGCTAAGGAAACAGAGTTCCAAACGCTGGGTTTGAGAATTCACTTACTACTTGATGTGGAGGCCAGAAAGCTACAGGCAAGGGGTCGAGAGGAGGGTCTTGATCACCCTGAGGCCTCTAGAAAAGGATTTTCCCTGCTGCATACAGTTCAAGTGATCGCTGACTCCAGTCTCCGCCTCCACTGTCACAAGGTCTCTCTCTGGGTGTTTTCTGTCTCTGAGTCCCCCATGTCCCTTTCTCCAGACATGCTGGATTAAGGCTCGCCCTACCCGTCCGAACTTGCCTCCTCGTGGACTCTCTTTCCAACTAAGGCCACATTCTGAGGTTCTGAGTTGACCTCAGTTTGGGGAACACTCTACCCCACACAGTGTCCTCAGTCGTTCACCTGAAGAAAAGATGACTGAAGTTTTTTTGTGAGGAAATCATATCTACCACAAACATGTACTATTAAAAAAAACCTAATTAGTGAAACAAGATGAGAGTGATTTGGCCCGAGTTGTGTAGTCAATTAATGGCAGAGTAATGCTAACACTTTTCAGGTCTTTCCCCCATTGCTCTGTATGGTTTAATGCAACTCCAAAGAGCACAAACTTGACTTGGATTGCAGGGTATAGGGGAAGGGTTAATTTTTGCTTTGGGAAATTTCCAATCTTGTCTGTTATAGGCTTATAACGGACCATGCTTTACAAACATGCCCCACAATCTAAACTCCACGATGATACTTATACCCAGACAGCTTACTATGGGACAGCCAGAACTCTGAGCACTTAAACAAATATTAACTCATTTAATCCTCCCCACAGGCCAGCATCTGTTGGATCCAGAGCTGATGTCCTTCCTCCAGCAACAAGCGGCCTTGAATGGGAACTTTCAGCGAAATCAGGACTTTAGACAATTTCTCCTTGACTCCCACCAAATGCTTGTGAGTAATTTAAAACTCAAAAGGACTTTGAAGATGTCCACCTACACCAGGAATGAGATAACCACAAAAGACAGCTGTCTGTCCAAAAACCAGCTGCCAGCCAATTAGCTGGGAACCTCCCAAAGCCAAATCTTTAGATGTGCCCATAGAGAGAGACCAGGAATGGGCAATTCAGGCCGATCCAGCTGATTGCTGTGGTTTCCGGCCAGAGACATCCAACAGATGTGCTCTGGCAACCTCCATGGGTCAGCATACAGATATAGAGCAAATCTCTCCTGTGGAAGGCAGCTCCAAGACAAGAAGTGTTGGGCGAAGAAGGACGGCAGTCTGACCCTCTCTGTGAACAGCTTTGAGGAAGGAAGCCTGCTGGTCGGACCCCAGTGTCACGTACCAACCACTCGTTATGTGCTGGGGGACTGTGGGAAGTCATTAAGGATCACTCAGGGGCATCAATTAGAGCAAGAAAGGGGCTCTGTTGGACACATTGGCTCTCAGAGGAAGGGGATGTTCACCTCTCTCTGCAGACAGAAAATGCTCAGAGATGCCAAAGACAAAGGGAAAGGAGCTAACTGGGATTTCCTTAGCTTCTTCCACCCCCCTTTGTAACGATAGTTACAAAGTATTTAAGACAGGGACGTGGGAAAGATTTGGAATCTGGAGAGGATTTATTTTGAGGTCACAGCCCAGTTACTGGACCACATTTTTTGAGGCATTTTCACACATTGCTACTCTGGGTTGTTGAGCTTGTTAAGAGAACGATGTGTCCCTTCATCTGAGAGGGCACTGAGAAAGCAGCGGAGAGCGTGGCCTGCGAACCTAGACCCCTAAGCTCCATGGTGGCTCTTCCATGACCTTGCTGCATGGCTTTAGATAAACTCTGAACTTTGATCTCTGAAATTCCTCATTTCTCAAGCAAGCATAACAAGAGGTGCTCTGTCCCTTTCCTTGGGCTACTGTGAGACTCAACAGAACAGCATGCACAGACACTAAGGCACAATTTTGGTAGTAGGGACAGAACGTATGATGCAAAGAGCTGAAAGGAACCACTACTCAGCCACCAGCTACTCAGCTTGGGAAATGAGAAAAATCATCCTAAAATTCTGATAAGATATAACAGACATTGGCCATTGGGGTTTTTGCAAAGCTGAACAAAATGGTGTGGCCAGAAATATGCTCACAGAAGCAGTGACATTTACATAGGACCTCAGCAGCTTGCTTGCCTGTCCAGGCCTATCTGTGCACCTCTAGCAAGCCCACACAGGTCCCCACGTGGGAGACACCCGCTGTGGGAACAGGCAGCAGCAGCCCAGAGCTTGGGCACCATACCTTCAAAAGACCTGTCTCAGTGGCACCAAGGTGGTTCCCCACAGGGAAAAAATGAAAAAATATTTATATTTTAAAATTTCTTATATTTATCATCATCATCAGAAAAGTAATCCTACGCACGCCATAAATATTTTTAAGCAGTATTAAAGGGGAATCTGTTCCTACGTCCTTTGCAGCACTTTGCTGACTATGTTCCAAGCTGTAGCTTGTTCCTCCCCAGTTTATCCTTCCATATGTTCCTGTCTACTTCCTGTCTCCCAGAAATTTGCCAGACTCTCTGCACACAGAGGGCTGGCCCTGCTGTTCTCAGCACAGTTATGAATTGCTTTCCTATCTCTATCTTTGCTATCGTGTCAGTGGATTCAAGAGGCAGGCATGAACTCAAACTCCTACCAAAGTCTCTCAGACTCTGGAGGGCCTGCCTGTTCCTCCCTGCAGGGATGGTTGCAAGGGAGACTGCACTAGGTTTGATTCTGCAAAGCCCGCCAGGCCACCTACTCCATGGCCCATGGGCAGCCCCTGAGGGCCAGGGTCCACACAAGGCATGATCCCAGCTACTGTGCATGACTGAGGGCAGGAGCAGGACAGGAGGAGCCCTGATCTCAACTGGTGACTGTGCACAGGAAAGTGATAATGTCATGGGACCATGTCCCTCCTATGGTCTCCCGTGGGAAGTTGCCTCATCCCTGCTCTGTGGACAGGTGTGTGAGTACTTGTTTTGTGCTCTAGTGTATTCAGGTATGATGCTTTGCACACACAAGACATGGTGACACAGAAGTCCTGAAAGCAGACCACCTTCTTGGTCTGGGATAAATTCCCTAGCCACCTGTGCTTACATGTATACAACTGTCACAGAGGGACAATACTATTTCATATGCTTGCCCTGAAAATCAAGTGGATTAAAATGTATGAAGAGATTAGAACAAGGTCTACAGGGCCAGAGATTAGCTCAGTGGTTCCGGCACCTGGCTTGCAAGCGCAAGGTCCTGAGTTCGATCCCGGTAACCATATAGAATGCTGGGTGTGGTGACTCACGCCCACCAGCAATCAATACCACATACCACAGTGCCGGGAGTTGTGGCTCACACCTGTAATCCCAGCACACGGGAGGCAGAGACAGGAGGATTGCTGAGTTCACGGCGGCTTATCTGGGCTACATAGTGAGCTCAGGGCCAGCCTGAACTACAAAGTGAGACCCTGTCTCAAAAAAAAAAAAAAAAAAAAAAAAAAAAAAGAACAAGGTCTACTGAACACAGTCAGCACTCAATAGAAGTGAGTTTACTGAAGATGGAGGTAAGGGAGTGTTATTAACTGGACATTTATGTTCTCCTAAAGTTTAAAAGTAGAAGCTTTAATCTTCAGTGTGATGGCATTTGGGGGTAGACTTTTAAGAGTTAAGTAGACTTAGATGAAGTCACAAAGGTAGAGGGGCTACGATAGGTTTAGTGTCCTTTTTGTTTGTTTGTTTATTTTTAGTGGTACCAGATCGAACTCAGGCCCTTATGCTACCAAATTAGGTGCAGTATCACTTGAGCTAAGCCCCTGGCCCCGGCTTAGTGTCCTATAAGAAGAGAATAAAAGGCTCTCTGTCTCTCTCTCTCTGTCTCTCTCTCTCTCTCTCTCTCATACACACACACACACAACACACACACAGCAAGAAGGCAGCTGTCTGCTATTTAGGAAGAAAGCTCTTGAAAGGAGCTAAATGTGTAGACACCTCCATCTTGGATTTCTGTCTCCAGAATTAGAGTATTAAATCTTTTATTTATGCCACCTAATCAGCAGTATTTTATTATAGCGACCTGAGCTAACTAATACAAAGTCAATGTCAATGGTCTCTAGGGAAACGTCCAATGGGATGTGTGTATTATTTGAGAGACATAAATACAGAGACAGACTTATCCTGAGGAACTGGCTCTTGCACTTGTGGGAGTTGAAATGTCCAGATTCCACAGGTAGTTAACAAGGTGGACCCCTGAGAACAGCTGGTCTTACTGCACATATCTGAGAACAGGCTAAGATAGGATGCCCTCTTCCTCGGAGAATTTCAGTCTGCTTTCTAGGCTTCCCAGTGGTTAAACCAGGCCCATCACACTGCAACTGGCAAGCTGCTTTCCTCAAAATCTACTGATTAAATGTTAACCTCTTCTGCAAACTACGTTACAGAAACATCTAGCCTGGTGTTTTACCATGGCCAAACATACACACACTTTAGTTAGAATAAGCTCAACTACAATATTGAAGAGGTAAAGTAATTTAAAGATAGTTTTCACTTATGGTATTTACAACATATAGTGGGTTTCGTGGGACATAGGCCTATCATAATTCAAGGAAAGTCTACTTATTAGTCCATTTCCTGTTTCCAGTAACATGATGCCAAAGGCCATGAAGGTAAAGAAGAGAGGTTTGTTTTGGCTCAAGGTTTTGGTCTTGATTTTATAATGACAGAGACTTACTGGCCTAGGGCAACATGTGCGAGTGTGTGTGTGTGTGTGTGTGTGTGTGTGTGTGTGTGTGTGTGTGTATCTTCTGAGTTCTTTACCCTTTTATAAAGCCCCTGCAATTTAGCCACTGGAGTCCCACTCTGATGGCACACCAATCCCAATGCTCTCCCAAAGGCTCCAGCCCTAAAAACTACATTGGATTAAGTCATTAACCTTTTTTTTTTCCTGGTGTTAGAGATGAATTTAGCCTTTGTACTGAGGTAATCCCCAAGCCTTTCTTAGTTTTGAGACAAGGTCTTACTAAATCCCTTAACTTGCCCAGTCTGGGTTTGAACTTGCAATGCTCTCGCTTCAGCCTCCCAGAGTGGTGGAATTATAGGCACATGGCACCACATCCAGCTAAGTCTTTAACCTCTGAATACCTCAATGTGAGGATTAATTTTTACCATAGAAAACCTTATGAAACACTTGATTTATAACAGTCTATATTCATGTTTTTGTCTCAAGCCAGTCAGTGCCTCCATCCCAGCCTCATTTTGCTCATCATTTTGTAGATTTTGCTCATCATTTTGAGAACTAAGCTCTGGGTTCTAATAGTCTACTCTGGCTTCCATAGAAGAGTGTGACATACAGCAGGCATCCCTGCTCAGTACTAGTGGGCTATGAGTGGCAAATGCTTCTTGCCTTCCCTACTTCAGCTCTATTGTTTTATATAAGGAGTCACATGAGCCCTTTGTGACTCAAACGGGCATGCCAGCTAGCAGAGCTGGACTAGAATTGCTGCTTGGCTAAGTGGTGTCACCAAAGCCTAAGTCCTGGACTATGAAGTGGCAGGGTTCTGTTGAATTATATGCAGCTGAGGTCAGAGTGACTCCAATTAAATTCATTTCCCCTGAATTATCACTTACCACTGACCTTGCCAGTTGCTTGCTAACTGCACCTGGTCCCAGTACTAGTTAATTCTAACCAAGCAAGATGAACTGTGGCTACTCCCTAACAGCTCTGCCTGGTGCCATCATGCCAAGTGTTCAGAAGAATTTCACTAGCTGATTTCAAAAGTCCTTATTCCCCCACATGACTGTATTCCATAATTGCTGAATGCACTTGGGGGGTCTTTGTCTTTGTTGCCCAAAGCAGTACTGATCAGGATCCAAGACTTGGCTTCACTATAAGTATCTTTCCATCTATTCTTTATGGCTAACAAGAGGCTAGGCCCTACTGTAGAGGTCTCTAGCAATATCTCTTCTCAGTCCCTCACATTGACACACTAGGGGCCTGAATCAGTGAGATTTCTCACAGTTCTGGAGGCTGGACACTCAAGATCAAGGTGAATCAGCAGGGTAAGTGTCTCCTGTGGCTTTTCTCCTTGGCTCATAGATGGCCATCTTGCCATCCTCTCCCTGTGCCTTCCTATGGGCATTCCTCTGCATGTTTCTGTGTCCTAACTGCCTTTTTTAGAATGCCAGGCACATTAGTTGAAGACCACTCTGTTGACCTCATCTTACTTTAATTACTTCTGTCAAGTCTTATGTCCAAGTACTACCATTCAGAGGTTTTCCAGGTTAGGGCTTTAATATATAAACACCCCTCATTCATAACCCCTGGGCTATGCCTCACCCCAGATCAGAAATTTATTAGTCCTTGGGGGCCCTTTAGTGCTGATATTTGGCTTTCCTGAGGGTGAGTTAGGAGATTTGATTGGGCTTGTCTCCCTCAGAGAACAGATGCGAGGAATGTATAATCTTGTCTGTTTGTGCCAAGGGAACATGACCAGGCAGGTAGTCCACTGGTCCCCTACAGAGGGGAACACTCAACAAAAAGAAAGGTTTACAGGTGCACACTACAGGAGAGAGAACTCTTAAATATTGTGTCCTTACCTAGTAGAAACCATAGTAAGGACTGTACTCTCTGTTGTAGACAGGACTGTAAAACTTCTTAGCAATCAAATGGATACCTTGTTTTCTAAAATTACAGTTGTTCATAATATTTTTTCTTTTTTCTTTTCTTTTTTTTTTTTTTTTTTTTTTTTTTTTTTTTTT
>PVIC010046584.1:0-14138 GCA_004025085.1 Thryonomys swinderianus
CCTAACCTCAGACCAACTCATCTTAGTTCAAATCTGCTCAAACAGCAAAAAGTATACAGAGAAGAGCATTAAGGTACTTGAAAATGAGGAGCCAAAACATAGTTTAGGATACTTCATAGCTGCAGGATAATATTATTATTTATTCATTACACATTTATTAAGTTAAAAATAATACAAAGCAAAATCCTAGAGACTTTACCATCTGGCATGTAACAGGAGCCAAAGTATTGGTGCAGAAAATGAGTGCTGTGAAGTCTGGGGAGAAAGAATCAGCTGTGGGTTGGAAGATTTAGGAGGTTCAAAAGTAAACTGATTTGGGGGGTTAGTAGATGGTTAGATTGGCCAGGTAAAGAGTAAGAGGGACACTCTGTCTCCAGGGCAATGGCTTCATTCTCTGCTTTGTGATGGGAATTAAGGAACAGACTAAGACTAAGAAGTTCATGACAAGGTCAGAATTCCAATTTCTCACTGCTAGGCAGCTTTGAACCACCAGTGGTATGTGTATTCCTGTCCCATCCAGCAGCCTGGGACAGACCCAACAGGTGGGACAGTCACACGCACTACGGGTGGTGTAAGCCAGCATGGTATTCAAGAACCTGCACTTACTCCTTAGCCAACAGGTCAGTTGGAACCTCAGCTTTGCCAGGTTATAACTAAATAACTAGCACTGGCCATGCCACTAAGTCTAAGTTTTACAAAGTTCAGAATGAGCAAAAAATACTAGTACCCCGTTTATGGAATTACTGCAATTGTTCCTGAAACAAATGCTGAGAAATTGCCTACCATATCACTATTGTTGTGCCAGTTTACATTTCCAACATATCTTCACTTAGAACTTGCTATGTGGGAGGCAGAGGAAGGAACTGAATCAGAATATGAATACTTTTACAATAGACAAAGTTTCAGATGTTCTCCTGCTGAGCTAGAGGAGTCGCTGGGTCACAGGTTGGCCAGGGACGTGACCAGGGTCACGTGTGAGGATTGATCTAGCAGTAGAATGCATGGAATTTGTCATTCAGTAATTTCTTTTTTAAAAACCATTAAGGAAGCAATCGAAAACAATGAAATGAGGGATCTCTATAACCCTGGAAAATGCATATAATTATCAACCCATACATCTGGGGCCCTCATAAGTAACAAGACGCCTGCCAGTGACAAAATGCACCCCGTGGGACAGGCAGGCTCTCACTGAGGCCAAGCCCCAGAACCTGGGAATGTCTGGGTTTCTCCGATTCTCCCTGAACTGAAATCAGAGAGCAACAAATTGCAGTGGCAGCAGCTGACCTCACAGGAGATGTCTCCGTCTGCTCTCCAGGGTCATAACGGAAAGGAAAAATGAGCACCGGGGAGAAAGTGCTCAGGGACATTAGCTGTGATGTAAAGAGCTAGAGCAGCAGTTCTCAACTTTATGTTTCTTTGCCTATTTACATAATGAAGGAGTTTCCAGTCTGGAAATACTCCCGTGGGTGTTCCAAGGTCATTCGTAATCCCCAACCAGCTGCCACAAGTGCATTTCCTTCTCTGCCTAGTAAACACTTATCAAAATGGATATACTGTACTTAGAGAAGAACTACTGTAACTTATTTCTTAATAAGGTAAGTTACTTGGCAACTTTGAGACTTTAACTTGGGAAATAATTTGGGAGACCACACAACACTGACAGGGACTCAGCACATTATCACTAGCTTTTCAGGGACAGCTGTGAGTCCAGTGACCGTCTGAGTCATCTCTGTCATTTCTTCTCAACTATTCACAGGTCTTTCTTTCTAGGCTTCTTCTAAGGAGAAGCCAACTGTTCACTAGGTAAGTACAAGTGACAGAGCACATTTTGGGAATTTTCCATCTTTGAACACTACAAATATAAACGCTCTGTGTACTCTATTGTGTTGAAGAATTAATTGTACCCAGAAGAAATGAGAGAGTTCTAATCCAGGGGTGAAGTAAAGTGTCCCCACCAGCCAGGAGGACAATCTTGCTGCCTGTTAATTTGCCTGGGGCGTCTCGCCTCATCTTTTACCCTTAGGTTCCCTTGTTCTCAAGGTTTAAGAGTAGGACTGAATTTACTACTGGAGTTTCTAGGCTGTAGATCATGAAACTTCTGGGCCTACATAATTATGTAAACCCATTTGCCCTGTTCACAGATAGCTGTAAATACATGTGTCTCCTACTGTCTCTATTTCTCTGGAAAACATAGACAAATGCAGCAGTCCATGCCATGAGGTATTATTATTTTCTCATAAAAAGATATCTTATTTGGAATTTGAGTAACTGTGTATTTGTATAATATATAGGAGGAAATGTAATATCAGACATTACATATTCTGAGACCATCAGAAAAAAGAACTTTTCCCTCACGTATTCATTTATTCGCCACTTCATTATAGTGACTATAATGGGTTTATACAAACATACACCAAAACTTTATGTCCTCAGCAGCTCTTTTATTCAAGTACTTCTTTTGTAATTTCTCTACCATGTACTAACTTGAGTTTTTCAACATTATTAATACACTTTAATTTTAACAGTATTAAATTGGAACTCAGACTAGAAAGTGTTTCATTCTTTTTATATTCACAGAAATTACTACCAACCTCAAAGTGAGTCTAAAACTGTTTTTTCTTCCAGCCCACTTGTCACTTAACAGGGGAATTATGACAGCTAAAATCAAGAGCAAATGCTTAACCCTAGCTCTGTACTTCCAGGTAATGTTCTTGTATACAAATTCAAGACTATATATTGCAATTGTGCTCTTCTGGTTAGGACTTTCTAGCATGTGTGAATCAAATATCTACTAAGGGGCATACTTCCATCATAAATGTGATGTGTATAAGTATTTTTAAAATATAGTGTGTGATACATATTATTTCTAGTAAGAGCTATTGATTTAAAGTCTTACCGCAAATTAAAAACCTATCTGGCAATATTTTCATTTAGTAGAAAGATCACACATGAAACATATTTTAATTAATGTTCAAGCATCAGAATATAATGTTTCCTTCCGTCTTCCATCAAGGAAAATCCCTGGAGACAAGTCAGTTAACATTTCACAACTACTCATTCAACAAAGATTGGCTTGACATGGGCTCTGTATGGCACTAATTTACTTATATGTATCACAGATATAGTAGTGAACAATCCCACTGAAACTATACAAAGAGACCTGCTCACATATGATATATTCTGCCAATGCTGGGTAGAGTTAAAGTGTAAGTATCTTCAGGCTGAAATTGCAGCTGTGGGTTTTCTTGTTCTAAATACTTGGTCTCTCTGTACACCACATTGTTCATTTGTTGAAAAAGCAGCAATGCCTACCTTAGTGAGTAGTTAAAATGATTTAGTAAGCGGGTAGTGTATGGCAGGCACCATTCATTCTATAATATCCTGAGATACTTAAGAGTGTTTGGGGTTGAATTGGGTGGTTCCAAAATAGACCTAAGCTTTAGTTCTTCAGAATGTTGCCTGGCATGGGCTCATCAGAACGGGCCTATCTGGTAAGACTGATCCCTTATTTTTAGAATTACTGGGCACAGAGACACACTGCGAGGAGACCATATGAAGATGAAGGCAGATGCTTCTCCAGTGGAAAGGATCCCAAAGACTGCCAAGAGCTAGCTGAAAACACAAAATAGATTTCCATAGCCTTGAGAGGAAACCAACACGCTGACAATGTAACCACAGACTTCAGCCTCCTGAACTGGGAGGGGTCACTTGCTGGCTGGTTGTTCAAGCAACCCACCAGTGATGTCTTATTATAGCAGCCTTAGCAAAATAATGTAAAAGGTTTTAGCTGTGAGTTAGAAAATATTTTTTATTCTGTTCTATTAAGGATGAGCACATTTTTTTTAAAATCACAATAGGCACATTGAAATAAATATGGGCAATCGCTTCTTGGCCTTTTGGCTAAGATCAAGTGAAATAAATATGGGTTAGAAAGGCCACGGGATACCTAAATCCCTCACCACATAATTATCACTCTACACACATTATGCCCTGGTTTTCTCTGTGTATATTAAAAATAAATCAGGAGAATGTATAAAATAACACTAGAAAATTCCAAGGCCATTAAAAGTAATCTATTATCTTACAGGAAATTACCCTTTGAAACAAGTCTACAGTGACTTTCATCACGTGAGTTGTCTGCTCTGACTTTTGATGACTTCATCAGTTCTTTACAAAACTGTGACCACACTATAGTGGAATGTTTCTCCCAACTGAATTCATCCTAAAGATAAATATTTCTTGGAGAACATCATGAAAAAAAAATCAGATGAATAAATGCTATTCCATGTTTGCTGAAATTTACATTACATGAAGGATTAAAATTTGGAAAACTGATCATTCTACAACTGGTCATCAACAGTGAGTTATTAATAAAAGGAAGGAAATGAGATTTAAGTCTAAGAGGATATTTGTACACAAAAACAAAGACTTTAAAGTATTTTGTATTACAGATCTATTGGCTCACTCAATCATCTATTCGTTGAAAAACATTTTTGAAACCTACAGTAACTTCAGTCTCAGTATTAAACTTTTTCTAGAATTTTGATTTTAAATGTATTTATCCTCTTACATGTTGCTAGATATGATCTTACATTTAATTTAGTCTAGTAGAATGTTAATAAAAATAGTGAAAACATGAATCACTGACTATAACGATTTAAGCAAGACTACTTTTAGTGAATTATATATATGATTCTGTTGTATATCTATTAGAAAATTAAAATTATTTAATAATACATTTCATTTCTATCTCACCTACTTAAAAACAATTTGAAAAGGTTTGATGATTTATTCAAATAAAAGTCATTCAAAACTTTGGAAGAACACTGATTTGGGGTTTGAGTCTTCTGATACCTTTCTTTTGAAGATTTGACATTCTATGAAGAAACCTTTAGCTAGGTTTGGTTTTGGTTTGTTGTTGTTGTTGTTATTGTTTGTTTTGCTTTGTTTCATTATTGGCCCAGGAAGTAGTCCTAGGTGTGTCACTGTTTTTTAAAGTATAAAACTACAATATAAATTAGTGAATTTCTTTAACAATGAACTCTTTCCATGCACTTTGTCATTTTCATAGTAATCTCTAATGGAAAACGGATATTGTGTTTCTAAAAATTCCTCACAGCCTACCACTATTTTTTATGTGTTATAATATATGCCAAATTACATTAATCATAAGAATGTAATTGCAGCATCTAAAAATAGATCTGAAATTCTGAATTGAAATTATGAATCTTTGTCTACAAGGT
This sequence comes from Thryonomys swinderianus, assembly GCA_004025085.1. Taxonomy (NCBI): domain Eukaryota; kingdom Metazoa; phylum Chordata; class Mammalia; order Rodentia; family Thryonomyidae; genus Thryonomys; species Thryonomys swinderianus. The sequence continues at coordinate 5,244 of PVIC010046584.1, forward strand.
CAGCTTTGCACAATAGGACAATTATTGTGACATTATTTCAAAGCTGGGCCATCAGTATTCCCCCAGAATCACTCTCAAGATTCAAGTTCTTGAGTCTGTGTAATTTTTCTTTAAATCAGCATCCACTGCTGGACCTCAGAAACCCAGATGTGAAAATTGGCCCAAATATCTGTTTTCTTTGGTCAGCACATTTGTCATCATTACCACCTCCACCATCTTCATGATTTAATTATACTCTCCAGGAAGGTGTCTATCCTCTAGTTTCCAATTCTGAAATTACTCATTACTATCTTATTTCTGGATATCTTAGATGTTAAGAGGGGAATAATGCTCAGTACAAGACAAAGATTAGAATCATATGTGTTGGTTGATGATCTGACTGTACTATTTTTTAGTTGGATTTTTTGATTCTTTAGTTTCTCACAAATAAAATGAAGTTATTAGTCTCTTCCTCAATATTGTGTAAGAATTACTAAATGAAGTAAAAAGCTTAAGTGCTGCAAACATTACCTAGCACATACAAAAGGCTCAAAAACTGTTGGGTCACACATCTGTAAATATATCTTTTCTCTGGTATAAGAAACTGAAGATGTAAATGAGTGCTAGAATATATGGTAGATATTGTGAAATAGAAAATCTTCAAAGGGAAATGGAGTGTAGGGGCAACAAGGGGAAGAAAAATATGATGCTAATAAAAAAATGGAAACAAAGTTTATGTATATAGAGGTGGGAGATGATAGGGTGGGTGAGGGAATTGGAAAAATGAGAATTAAATTGTGTCATATGTTGATACAAATTCTCAATATTGTGTGTAATCACGATGTGTATATACATATAATGTACAAATAAAGATTCAAATTAAAACAAAACTGTTAGTTCTTTAAAAGATTAACACCTGATCTTGCTACAGTGGACTTTTTCTTATCTAACATATACTTGTATACAAAAGCTGGTACTGTGGTCTATCTAGTCCATGAAACAAATCCTTGAGTTCAACTATCACCATAGTTTGCTTTTCTACAGTATTAGACATGATTTCTAAACTGTGTAGGATCTCAAACTTTAAGATCTTTCAGATTTTATTCCCTAATTTTCTTTTCCTTTTCTTTCACAGAAATTGAGCCATGTTCCAGGAATTACAAAAATAATAAAGAATGAACTAGATGAAAACAGCAGTTTAATCATATAAAATATATAATCTAACCTATTTAATAATATGCACAACTCTGCGTTGTACTTGCAGAATCCATCAGTAGTTCATACACATTGCTCAAAGTGATTTTACTTTATTTTTTCATTAGTAATAAATGTAGCAAGGAATGCAAAACTTATCTTTCACTCCCATCTCATTCATCTCAGTACAAGGGAGTAACTCATTTAGCACAACCCCAAAGGAGTCTTTCCATGATGATTCACACGCTAGATATTTTCTGAGGTACCAAGATAATTTACCCCCAGAGAATGAAGAAGAGGTAGGATAAATCCAGAATAAGATGAAAGCTCACACAATTCAGGGAAACAGAGCACATTCAACTCGGTTTTGTTCAGGGAAGGAAAAGGAATGTGGAATTCAAACCACTATATCGTGAACTCTGACTCACAAGCAGGTTTATGTCTATTTCAGTTATCAGGAAATTATATAGATGAGGTCTTATAGTAACAGAGGAAACCACAGAACCCCACAGAGCTGTCTCCAGCTCTAATGGTTGAGAAAGCAATGAACCTTATCACATAAATCACGGTCCTGTCAACTGCTACGGTAAGAACTGGAATGAGAAGGAATCAGTGAAAATCACTCATTTTGGGAAACTAGCAGTATTATTATATAAAGCATGGTCTTTAGACTCTAATATGCTATTTCTTTTCTGGATCTGCCAATTTCTAGCTATGTGATCTTGAGTAGATTACTTCATATCTAGGCCCCATAGTGTAGTCTCATCTCGTAAGTGAAATTATTTATAGCCACCTATTAGGACTGAGATAAGGATGTTAGAAACAAAAACTTTTGCCTGACTCAAAGTAATATGCATTTATTCTAGTCCTGGTCCACTGCCCAACTTCTTCCAATGACTAAAATCAGCCCAACAGATCAATGTAAAGCCAAGTAAGTAGACAACCACAGCCATGCAGCTGGAGTGATGCTGATACCCCTAGTGCATATGGACAGAGGCAGATATTGCTGTGCATTACTTAACTGTTGATTGGTGACACTGAAATTCAACCACAACCCAGCTCACTCTCACCCAGCCTTTCACAGGAGTGTTGTCTTTCACAGAACACTCCCAAGGAAGCAAATAGAAGACCTGCCATCGGGTTATAGGAAAGAATTTTTTTGTTATTTCATCAACTTTCCAGCTCATCCGTTTTACTATAGTTAGTGATAATTGTCATAAGTGAACAAAAGTGCTGAACACTTTATTATAAGGAAAACATAGAGGCTGCAAGGGATTGGGTAACTTATCAAGGCCACAATGTGGCCATTCAAAGTGCAGTCTGATTTAGGTGTCTGTCTTCTCGATTTCCTATTCTCTCCAGTTGTCCTAATCATTTGACATCCCTGAGCCTTGCTTGCTGCAGTCATATCACATGTTGGCATTTGGAATGTCACCTCAAGGAGAAGCCCCCAGTCTGTACACTATGAGTCGTGGTAGGAACTTTCTGAGCTTGGACCTAGTGAGAGGTCTTCTAGGCATTAAAGATGTCCCTGGAGGGGGACAAAGGTGCTCTGCCCCTTCCTATCTCACTTTCATTACAGATTACTAAGAGATTGCCCCACTCTGAGTTCCCACGATGATGTCCTATCTCACTTTCATTACAGATTACTAAGAGATTGCCCCACTCTGAGTTCCCACGATGATGTTCTGTCTGCCACAAGGGTTGACACGGTGTCAATTGGCATAGATGGAAATCTCCAAAACTGTGAAACAAAATAAACCTCTTCTTTCTATAAGTTGATTATCTCAGGTGTCGTGTGTTAGTAACAGCAACCCAAGTAGCACAGTGAGCTTTTCAGGTTACAGCTCTGAGTCCCTCTCTTAAGTCTTAATTCAGGCTTGCTTTCTCTTTCTTTTTCCACGTTTGAACAAGAGGTGTTCCCCAACCCTGTGCGAGACTTGCAGGTGCTTGTCTTTGTAGCACGCATCTCTCTTCACGATGCAAGAAACCAAGAGTATAGTGTATACAGCATTGCTTTTTAAGCAAAGGCACCAATATCAGGGGAATCACAGGGTGCCTCCATTTCCTTTTGCATCTATAATATAAAAACTCGCAGTATGTTGCAAACGATATCACTCTACTTCGGGAAATCTGATCTTCCATGGAGTATAGATAGCATTACTGACTTTGTGATAGGCTCTCTGACATTTGCAATTTAAAGATGATGATTTGGATGCTCCTCACCTCCTTCCCATCAGTGGGACCAATGGAAGCTCAGGAAAGAGCTTAGCTGGACCTAGCCTCACTGCCAACCTAAGGTCTGAGGTAGAAAAGGCATCTGTCAGGATTTGAAGAGCATCTTCAGCAGCTATCTCCATTGCCTTCCCCTAGTACTTAGGAAAATGTAAAGATCCAGCAACAAAACCCTACACACTGATTGACTCATTTCTCAAATCAGAGAGTAAATGTCCAGCTAAAAAGGACAGAGTCCCTGGGAAGGCCTCGCTGAGTCAAGAGACCAGACAAAGGTGAATGGTTTGGGTGGTGCTGGTGGGAGGACAAGGAGTGTCCAAACTCATGGGACACTCTCTCTCATCTTTCAAACAAGGAAATGTAAGCCCTATGTGTCTCCATGCCTTGGCAACTTCTTTTGCAATTCTCATTATTAAAAAATGTCATATTATTACAATGATTATACACCCTTAATTTGACTTTCTGCTTCAAAGCACACTATGCTCACATAAATCATATTATTCTTTCTTTTTGAAAAAAAAAAGTCTTAACTTCATTTTTGCATTTATTCTACCTTTCAGTATACCCAACCACAGATGTTTATTGAATGGATGTTTACTGAAAGCTTGTTAAACGCAAGGTGCTGGGAGTTTAAAACTGAATGGAGTGGTTTCTGCTCAGAGGGATTGATTAGAAACATATGAAAGGCACAGTAATGTCATTTAATGTGACAAAAGCTGCGATAGCAGTGGATTAAAATTGTTCCCAGAAAACAGCTTTGGGCAGGGTCATCGATCAATAAATATGTATAAGATGAAAAATACATGTAACAATTACAAGTAGAAAATATCAGTTAATGTAGTACTTCATAATAAACTAACTCCTCTATACTATAACAGAATAACATGCTTTTTAAATCATATAAGCAAATAAATAATTGAAGGGCAATAAAATGCATGTATATTATGGGAAAGGTAGATAGTACAGAAAGCTAAAAAAGAACTGAAAGAAACACAATAATCATGAATCCTATCATACTTTTAGGCATTTGAGTAAATGTGTCTCCTTCACCTTAAAAGATTCCTTACGGCCTTGTCTTCATTTTTTAAAAAGCCAGGTAGGAAATAAGAAAGTAGTTCCTGCGAGCTTAGAGTATGAACTGAAGGTTTTTGTTTTGACACTTAGAAGAACAAAGACAGCGAGTGCCAGGAGAGAGTAGGCAGAGCCCTGAGAATGAGGGTGCCAAAAGCACTCACACCGACTCGCTCAGAAAGTGCAAGGCATGATACACAATGCTTCTTAGCTAGAAGAGGCAGCTATTACCCAAAAGTTGAGAAGAACCCTCCATTGGCCTTCCTAATATTTCCAAGCAGCAAAACTAAGGACAAGGAGGGGGAACACATGAAAGTCTCCATCTCTTACATGGTAACAAAGGAATAGTGTCCATTTCTAAAGAAGTATTTTTCTTGTTTGAAAAGGTTATGGTTCCTTTCATGTTTTTGCTCTAGGTTAATGCCTGAACATCTGGTGAAATGTTCATTTCTCCCAACTGTATGAAGTAACTGTTGTAGGAAAAGTATTTTCTGTGTGATGGAAAAGAGCATGTTGGTGGGACGGATGCTTGGGGTGTAATTATAGGGAGCTCAGAAGCCCAGCTAAGGACAAGGACAGGGAGGTGGAGGGAGGTGCAGGACAGGGCACTGTGATGGCATGAGTGCAAAAGCCATTGCTGAGTCTCCTTCAGCACAGAGGGCAGCTATAGGCAAAAATAATCTATGATATATTTAAAAAAGAATAAAATAGTTTGAAATTCCCAATGGGGAAAGATAAACATTTGGTGATATGGGAATGCTCACTACCCTGAATTATTACACACCATCTATGCATATTGAATTACCATGTGATACCTACAGAGATGTACAAATACAATGTTTCAACTATAGGAGGAGAGGGGATTCAAATTTAGAGCCTGTTGGTCACATTCCAAAAAAGGAGAAAGAGACAGACAGAGATAGAACAGGAAGGCACTACAGCCTGAATGTGTCTTCCTCAATCATATTAATGACCAATGCTTTTAGTATTAAAAGGCAGCACCTTTCTGACAGGATTCAGCGGTGTCGGTGCCACCCCCCCCCCCCCAAGATGGGATTAGGGCCCTTACAAAGGAAGTCCAGGGAGCTGGCTCATTCTCCCCTGCCCTGTTCCCATAAAAAGATGCATCACTGTCTCCCCTGGAAGACAAACCATTCCTGATGTCCTCTTCAAAGCAGAGGCAGCACCTCACAATAAACACTGAACTTGCTCATATCTTTATTTTGTACTTTGCAGGCTTCAGGATGGTGTGGAAATAAATTTCTATCATTTATAAATTATGCAGTATCAAGCATTTTGCTATAGTAGAAAAAAAGGACTTTGACAATAATTTTATCTCACCTTTGACCACATTACTATAAAAAAGTGTGAAAGAGTGGACTTGTCACCCAATAACTTACATTAATTTTGTTCTTCTTGTGCCTTTGCATTCTCACTCGGTCCTGCCCAGTCTTAAGGTAGTCTGCTTATTTAGGTTGCCTGTTTTTTTGTTGTTGTTGTTTTTGTGGACATCACAAAATCAGAGAGAGTTACTGTGGTCAAAATGCTTTAAAAAGAAGGATCAAGCAAAGACTGGGCCAAGATATTAATTCCTGGCAATAAGTGATAACTATATCCAGAAGAATTTTGTAATCTGGAGAAAATTCACCATGTCTGCAAGATTTTTTTTCTTTTTGTACCAAGAATTGGACCCAGTGCCTTGACCATATTAGACAAGCACTCTACTACTGAGCTACATGCCTCCACCCCCTCCAACAGGATTTTGATAAAAATTTCACCCCATTAGTTAACCATGTAGAATAAGGCACTTACTAGAAAACCAATGCTACCCGAGGAATTATTTCTAGTGGAAATATTACTGTAGAAGGATTCCTATTAAAAGAAGACACAGCTACATTTTACCTGTCACAGATTCTTTGAAGTGTACATATGCAGTCAAAGATAATACTAGTTCGTAAACACAGAATCCCCTGAGTCCCCTGAGTTCATCTGCAATCTGACATCTTTGTGTTTCTGCTATGTTTGATCCAAGATAGCAAAAATTGATGATTCCCTGGGCCGGAGGGTTAGCTCAGTGGTTCCGGCGCCTGCCTCGCAAGCGCAAGGTCCTGAGTTCGATCCCCGGTAACCACATATAATGCTGGGCGTGGAGACTCACGCCCATCAACAATCAACACCGCATACCACAATGCTGGACGTGGCTCACGCCTGTCATCCCAGCACTCGGGAGGCAGGGACAGGAGGATTGCTGAGTTCGCGGCGGCTTGCCTGGGCACCATAGTGAGCTCAGGGCCAGCCTGAACTACAAAGTGAGACCCTGTCTCAAAAAGCAAAAAAAAAAAAAAAGATGATTCCCTAGGGGAGAAATACATGCATATTAATGTATATATGCATACATACATATGTATGTATTTATATACATATATGCATGTCTCTATATACATATGTATATATACATATGTGTATGTATGTGTGTGTGTGTATATATATATATATATGCAATGCTTTTGTTTACAACTAGTACAACAAGTAGAGACTGTAAAATAAAGTGAACTTTTTTTTTTGAGCGAGGGTCTTGCTTTGTAGTTCAGGCTGGCCCTGAGCTCACTATGTAGCCCAGGCAAGCCTCGAACTCAGCAATCCTCCTGCCTCTGCCTCCTGAGTGCTGGGATTACAGGCGTGAGCCACCACGCCTGGCACTGTGGTATTGTGGTATTGATTGCTGGTGGGCATGAGTCACCATACCCAGTATTGTATGTGGTTACCGGGGTTGAACTCAGGGCCTTGCGCTTGGGAGGCAGGCGCTGGAACCACTGAGCTGAATCTCCGGCCCATAAAACAAATGTTTTATTTAACTCTGAACACCTCCTGCCAGGCTGAGATAAAGATCAAAGTGGCTAGGCTCCAGGTATTAAAAGAAGTCTGGATTTGGATTCCAAGAGAGCTGAGTTTGAATCTAATCTTTATTATTGTCTCTATAAGAGCCTCCTTCCTTCCTTCCTTCCTTCCTTCCTTCCTTCCTTCCTTCCTTCCTTCCTTCCTTCCCTCCCTCCCTCCCTCCCTCCCTCCCTCCCTCCCTCCCTTCCTTGCTGGTTGTAGTGAAGCAAACTAGAGCAAATCTTTAGACAGCCCTCATTCCAGTTTTACCACTTAAAGTCTGAGGAGGGGAGGTCCCCTGATTGACGGTCCCGAAGGATGTTCGTAACTACTTCACAGAGATGCTATGAGAATCCGAGTGAACTGATGCGAGGGGGGCTCTCAGCACCAAGCCTCACGCAGCACTAACGCTCAGCTGTGGCGGTCCTCAGTACTAACATTACGAACCAGGTGCGGAGGGCCAGTTATACTCTGAAGACTCAAAACTGAATGAGCCACGCCTTGCACTGGAGGAGATTCCCAGTGGTCTAGCAGGTATCATAAGTGAGGTATATGATTTAGGGATAGAAAATTAGAAATAACAATGATAATGATAATTATTTTCTAAACTGTCCTATCCAGGGATAAGCAGTTAGGGCACCTACTCCCCATCTTATTTAATTCTTTTGATGACCTTAAGAGATAAGAACTATTATTATCCCCGCTGACAAATGAGACAAGGAAGGGAAGCTTACCAAAACCTTAACCTAAGTTACTTTTAACAGAAAAAAAAACAAAACAAAGAAGGCAGCATTTAAATGCAGTCTTAAAATACAATCAAGCAATGTTTTAGTAGAGAGATACTAAAAGATACTTAGTACACAAAAACAGAAATTAAAAATGGCAAAAAGATATCAAACCATGGGGTCCAGTCATGGAAACTCGGGCGACTCAGGGTTCCCGCAGTGAAGTTTACGGAGGGCCTGTTACACGTGTGGGACACCCCAAGTGAGTACAGCCCCGATCGGGTTGACCTTACCTATCCTCTTGTAGGGAACTATCTAAAATAAAATTTAAAACACAGAACTAAAATTAGGTGCCCTTAAACATAAAAAGTGCAGTAAGATATAAAACATAAATTATCAGTGCTACTGTGAATCATGAAGGAAAGAAGACGTCAGGGTGTGGTGAGAATAGATAAATGTTCTCGTTTTTTTTTAATTGAATTCTTTATTGGTACAATTTATATACATCTCAAAATCACATATAACATTGGGAAATTTGTACCAGTATATGCCACAAGTTAATTCTCATTTTTACCCATATCCCCACCTACTCCCCCTCCTCCCCCCTTTATACATGCTCTTTTATTTTCCTTCTGTATATTTATTCCTTCCCCTCATCACATTCCCACACCAAGTTTCCTATAGAAATATTCCACTCTATAAAAGCTGTCCTACTTTCTAGAACTCATTTGCATCTACAGGTGTTCATGCCAAAGAGAAGATCCGGAAATTGTCTATCTGTGATCTATTGATTTCACTTATTAGTATATCCTCC
>PVIC010046585.1:0-14182 GCA_004025085.1 Thryonomys swinderianus
TTCCTTCCTTCCTTCCTTCCTTCCTTCCTTCCTTCCTTCCTTCCTTCCTTTTCTTTCTTTCTTTCTTTTCTTGGCAGGGTCTCGCTTTTTAGTTCAGGCTGACCCTGAGCTCACTATGGAGCCCAGGCAAGCCTCGAACTCAAAGCAATCCTCCTGCTTCTGCCTTCCGAGTGCTGGGATTACCAACGTGAGCCACCATACCCAGCATTGTGGTATATGGTACTAATTGCTGGTGGGTGTGAGTCACCACACCTGGTACTGTTGTATGTGGTTTTGGGGATCGAACCAGGGAACTTGCACTTGCTAGGCAGGCACCAGAACCTCTGAGCTAAATCTCTGACCTTTGAACTATATTCTTTTTTTTTTTTGCTTTTTGGAGACAGGGTCTCGCTTTGTAGTTCAGGCTGGCCCTGAGCTCACTATGGTGCCCAGGCAAGCCGCCGCGAACTCCGCAATCCTCCCGTCTCTGCCTCCCGAGTGCTGGGATTACAGGCGTGAGCCACCACGCCCAGCATTATATGTGGTAACCGGGGATTGAACTCAGGTCCTTACGCTTGCGAGGCAGGCACCGGAACCACTGAGCTAACCCTCCGGCCCTGAACTATATTCTTAAAAGCTGTGTGTCTGATCATACTTGATTGTCTTACCTCCAGCGCTTGTCCTTGAGCCAGGATCAGGGACAGGGGGTTGATTTTCCAAGTGGCCAGGTATGAGTCAGATGTTCTTCCTTGGAGAAGAGATCAGCGGAGTCACCACTCTGACCGTTGTGGGCCATGAGGTGGGAGAGTACGTGTGGATCACTGTTCCCCTGTGGGGTGATACTGGCAGTTCTGAGCCAGGAAGCGTGTGACCGTGCAGCTGGGAATTGGTCGGGGAGCTGCCCTGACACCCCCACACATGGCTGCTGCTCTGCCGGCCTCACAGGCTGCCCGAGAGCTGAGGAAGGTGCGCAGTAGCTCACTGCCCCGAGACCAGGGGACTCTAGATGCTGCGTGGGGTCCACATAGATGTCTGAGGCCCAAGGAGGCCCAGCAAGCTAGTGGTGGTGCTGAGAGCTCCCCTCAGTGCTTGGCTTTTCTTGGGTGGAAGCTCTCAGACCATCCTTCCAGGTTTCAGGACAGACCAAAATGCCCAAACCTAAGCCTGCTCAATGAGGCAAGACACTGTGGAAAGAAAGGTTCGCTTCATTGCAAGAGCGTGTCAGTGGTGATCTCTGAGGCCAGGACAGCTCTGTGAGTGACCCTGGTTCCCAGCCAAGCTGGGTGATCCCTGCTTCAAATCTTTCCCATTTCCGAACAGTTCTGCGTCCTGTCAAGAATGCGTCTCTGGGGCCGGAGGGTTAGCTCAGTGGTTCCAGTGCCTGCCTCGCAAGCGCAAGGTCCTGAGTTAGATTCCCGGTAACCACATATAATGCTGGGCGTGGAGACACGCCCACCAACAATCAACACCGCCTACCACAATGCCGGACGTGGTGGCTCACGCCTGTAATCCCAGCACTCGGGAGGCAGAGACAGGAGGGTTGCTGAGTTCACGGCGGCTTGCCTGGGCACCATAGTGAGCTCAGGGCCAGCCTGAACTACAAAGCGAGACCCTGTCTCAAAAAGCAAAAAAAAAAAAAATGCGTCTCTGCCTTAGAGTTGCAGGGGCTGGAAGCCTTGGTCTTAGACCAGGGAGGAGAAATGTGTGCGTGAGGACTGTGTGCCCCCCCCCCCACTTCCTTCTCAGGGAACTTTTCTAGCTGTGCACTAGGTGTTTCTGCTGTTCCCAGCAGGCCTCAGCATTCCTATCTGTCAGTAAGAAGTAATGTAGTTAGTCAGCTCCAGCCTGGTAGTTCCCGTGTCTTACCTAGAAACCTGACCCCACGACTGTGGGCTGGTAAGGGCACAGCAATTCCAGAAGTTGGTTAAAGTCTAGAAGCAGGAAAAAGTTCTCCTGTGCTGGAATGGCTGCTGCTCTGAGCTCTGGGAATGTACATAAAGGGATTAATTGTTAAGACGTATTTGTAAAATAAAGCACAGCATCTGCGAACCAGGTAACTGAGTCAGATCAGGCCAGCAGCACTTTGTAGTAATTTTCCAGAGAGGAAAGAATGATAAATATTGTGGTCCTTTAGTATTAAATTAACATTGAAGATTTTTTTAAATCTTATATCTGAAAAAGGATTTTAAGTTTCAATCAGATATCAGCTAATAGTTTAGCCAGGCTTGGTGGCACAGACCTGTAATCCCAGCATTCTGGGAGGCTGAGGCAGGAGAATCACAAGTTTGAGCCAAACAAAAAAGAGGTGAGGATATAGCTCATCGAGAAGGCTCTGGGTTCAATCTCTAGTACTGAGGTGTGGCAAGGTGGGGGTGGGGGGTACAGTCCTAACTTCGGGATCCATTCCGACCTGGCTTCTGAGGATCCATACAGTTTGCTTGAATTTAGGGCAAGCATCCACATGGGATGGAAGACTAGGTGAGGGACAGCACAGAGGACAAATAATGGGACCTGCTGGGGAAGGAGAATGAGAAATCTTGGTAGAGGGAGAAATGTAACTCATGTCTGAGCCACTAGTCCCGAGGGCGCTGACACAAGGACCATTGAAAGGTTGGGCCACAGATAACCCACCTGTCTCTCCTGCGTCTAGACCAGGGTGTGGTCCGGGCCTGGGAGGGGAGGCGGGTGTATGCAGTTGAGAAAGCTGTGTCAGGAATAGGGACTTGGTGGGAGCTGCTGGCCTCAGGGGGCAGGTCCTGCAGAGAAGCCTCGGAGGAATGTGGCCCTCACTCCAGGCTTCAGTCTGTCTGGGCGTGGAGAACTCTATTCCGTGTAAATGAAACTTTTTTTCCTTTCTGGTTTTAAACTTTGTAGCCTAAAACTGTAATCCAAATACTCCAGGACATACTGTAAAGGGGAGAGAGAACATAAGCAAATAATTCCCTGAAGAAGAAATCTAAGTGATCAGTACTATATGAAAAACAATGTTTACCTTCTCTAATAAAATAAAGCATGCAAATGGGAAGGAGGGGACGCTTGCGTTTTCTTCAGTTTTTTGAGACAGGGTCTCACTGTGTGGTTCAAGCTGGCATCAAACTCACAGCCGTCCAAGTCACATAGTGAGCTTGGGGCCTGCCTGAACTACAGGCTGAGACCATGTCTCAAAAAAAAAAAAGTGCTTTTGATCTCAACAGATAGAAAGGTGGATAATCCATTATTTATTTATTTATTTATTTATTTTTGAGACAGGGTCTCACTTTGTAGTTTAGGCTGGCTCTGAGCTCACTATGTAGCCCAGGCAAGCCTCGAACTCAGCAATCCTCCTGTCTCTGCCTCCCGAGTGCTGGGATGACAGGCATGAGCCACCACGCCTGGCACTGTAGTATGTGGTATTGATTGCTGGTGGGCCTGAGTCTTCACGCCCAGCATTGTATGTGATTACTGGGGATTGAACTCAGGACCTTGGGCTTTCGAGGCAGGTGCCGGAACCACTGAGCTAACCCTCCGGCCCGATAATCCAGTTTTTAAATGGGCAAAAGATCTGATTTGATATTTCTCCAGAGGAGTTCAATAAGCCCATGAAAAGAGTGTCACCGTGAACCCCACCAGATTCCACAGAGAAGCACCAAGAAGACTGATGTGGGACGGAGTACTTAACCTTGGCAGCTGGGTCCTAAGCCGTAACCTCTTTTTTTTTTTTTCCTGAGACAGGGTCTCGCTTTGTAGTTCAGGCTGGCTCTGAGCTCACTATGTAGTCTAGGCAAGCCTCGAACTCAGCAATCCTCCTGTCTCTGCCTCCCAAGTGCTGGGATAACAGGCGTGAGCCACCACGCCTGGCACTGTGGTGTGTGGTATTGATTGCTGGTGGGCGTGAGTCACCAAGTCCAGCATTCTATATGGTTACCAGGGATCGAACTCAGGACCTTGCACTTGCGAGGCAGGTGCGGGAACCACTGAGCTAACCCTCCGGCCAAGCCGTAGCCTCTTAAACAAGCAAAGAATTTGTTTTCCTTTTTAAAAATAGTGCTGGTGTTTGAATACATGCGTGATCAGTCTTCCATCATCATCATCATCATTTTTTTTTTTTTTTGAGGCAGGGTCTTGCTTTGTAGTTCAGGCTGGCCTTGAGCTCACTATATAGCCCAGGGAGCCCTCAAACTCAGCAATCCTCCTGTCTCTGCCTCCTGAGTGCTGAGATGACAGGCGTGAGCCACCATGCCCAGCATTTATTTGTTTTGGTTTTTTGAAACAGGGTCTCTCACAATGTATTCCAGGCTGGCTTCCAACTCATACTAATCCTCCTGCCTCAGCCTCCTGAGTACTGTATTCTGAGACAGAGCTTGCATAAATTGCTAAATTGCCCAGGCTGGGCTCCAATTTATGATCCTCCTGCTTCAGCCTGGCAGAGTGCTGGGATTACAGGTGTCTGTCACCTTCCCCAGCTAGAGTTGTGGGAGTTTTAGTGCTGGGAAAGATGATCGATCCCCTTATGACCCAAGACAGGTGGGAAACAGGCTTAAGCAGACCAGCTTCTGTGTCACCTGACGACCCAGCTACGGATGTGCCCTTGTGAAGCCATTATGATGAGTACTACAGGCCCCGGGACTCTCCCAAATCTCTCAGCATCCAGGTGGTCGCGGGGACTCCTGACCCAGCCGAGGACCTGGAGAATAACAGCATAGCATTTCATGTAGACCCATTCACAGTGGCTGTTTGAGATTATTAATTCCATGATTTGGATTATTATGAATGACTTCTTCTCTACATACTTTTCAATGTTTTATGTTGTTTTCTATAGTGACGTTTACTTTTCTTTTCAGAAGAGATTGTCTTTTTGTTAAAGGTCTGTGCTGTTAAACGTCATTGTCATTTTAGAGTGCTTTACCTCTGACTTTTTCCCCCTAGGGATGCAACCCCCTTGCGCAGACTGGCCGCAGCAAACTCCAGAATCAAAGGGCTGCTCTGAACCAGCAGATCCTCAAGGCCGTGCGGATGCGGACAGGAGCGGAAAACCTCCTGAAGTAGGTGCCCCTGGCTTCCCTGCGTCCGCCCTGCATGCGAGCTTCCCTGCCTGCCCGAGCCTGCCCGTGGCAGTCAGCCTCAGCTTTCTCCTCGTTGCTACCCCCCCACCGGGGTCCTTTCTGGTCCGCAGCATGGTTATGTTAAAGCCCACGCCTTGCCTGCCCTGTTTATGTGTTGGGGAGGGGCCCAGACAATGGGCCACTGACTTTCTGAGTGAGCCGCTGCAAATCCACTTCGGTGTGCACGGCTCCTCTTGGTGCTTTCTCTGTCTTGAGTTTCTCCACTCCTTACGCGATGCTGGGGGTGGAGTCAGCCTGAGAGACGTGTGTTGAATGTAGAAAGGAAAAGAAGGCAGGAAGGAGTGACTCGGATGTTTCTCCTGCCACTGTCCACCTTTCTAAGGCAAAGGGTATTAACTGCTCATAGAAGGATGCACCATAGTCACAGCTCCTTGGGAGGCTGAGGCTGGAGGGTTGCCTGAGCCCAGGAGTTGGAGAACACCATGGGCAGCATCTCAAAGCGAGAGGAGTCGGCTGGTGAGAGGGGCATAGGACAGCCCATTCACTAGGAGCACTCTTTGTTTTACTTTAAAATAATTACTTATCAAGTCCAGAACGCATTGAGCCTTACCCACATCTACGCAGCCTTCCACATGCCCTTAAATTCAACAAAAGACATAGACCACTGAGCTTCTGTTTACAAAGAGTGCAGATTTTCTTCTTTCTGAGGGTAGCCCTTGTCACACCCTTGCTGTGTTTAATAATATAGAAAATAGGCCATCCTACCTGCCTTCTGGGTACCTCTCAGTGCCTCTGGAAGAGATATGGAGGGCTTGGAAGGGCCCCCAACCCAAAAACTGGCAAGGAAGGGGCTCAGTCGCTTCTTGGTACCTCCTCAGACTCTTAGAGATGGGGAGGGGGAGAAGGGGGAATGCCCAAATGTGGGCACAGTTTGAGTAATGGGTGTTCTCAGGGGGTCAGCTTCAGAGTTGGAGGCCTTGGGAAGCACAAAGCCTGCTTGAGAAGGTGTTGGAAAATAAATCCATGCACTAAGTATAAAAGAGCTCCCAGCCTCGGGAGGTCACAAGCCCTACCTGCGCCCTCCCCCTTCAGCAGAACAGGAGGAGGGTTTCTAACTTTGGTCTTGGGATAAATTATTTTCTTTTCTTTTTTTTTGAGACAAGGTCTGACTTTGTAGTTCAGGCTGATTCTAAACTTGGTATGTATCTCAGGCTAGCCTCGAAGTCACATCAGTCCTCCTGCTTCAGCCTCTTCAGTGCTGGGATTACAGGTGTGAGCCACCACACCTGGTTTGTTCCTGAATTAGTGTAAAAGATTGGTGGAATATTAAGTGGGGAAAAGAAAAATGCAGGACAAGGGTTGGGGATGTAGCTCAGTGGTAGAGCACTTGCCTGGCATGTTCAAGGCCCCAGGTTCAACGTCTAGTACTTCAGAGAGAGGAAGGGGTGGGAGGGAGAGAGGGGAAGAGGGAGAAGAGGAGAGAGAAAGAAAAGAAAGGAAAAAGAGGGCAGCATGCCGTGTGTGTGTGTGTGTGTGTGTGTGTGTGTGCGCACAAAGGACTTAAATATAGGCACAAAAGGACAAAGAAGCCGTTAGCGATTGGCTCTTGAGAACAAGACTGGGATGAGGGTGGAGGTGATTTGCTCCTTCTGTTACTCTCTTTGTTGTTTGAAGATGCTTTTAACAACTGCGTGCGATTACTTTCCCTCACTTTTATTGTGAAATACCACTAGGGTCCACAAGAATAATAGAAGCAACTCCCTGGAACCTGCCACTTAATCAGGAATAACAGCATCACGCACGTGTTGGGTTTGCTCCTCCTGAGCGGCGGGAAGCTGTCTGTGAACTCTTTCCCGTCTCCTTTTAGAACTGCGCAAGGGAGATTGTGACTGGGTAGAATGGGGAAGATACTGCAGTGTTTTAATTTTGCGAATGTCTGACAGTGTGCCTGTTCCGAGACAAGGATGGACCTGGGAACTGTCGGCTTCCACTAGCGCCCTCAGGAGGCCTGTGCAGCTCAAGCAAGGCTCCCCGGTTTGGGGGGCCCCCTGCCACGAGCCTGGAATGCTTATGTGTTTTGTAGCTTTGGGCTCTGGCTGACACGTTGACTGTGTGACAGGCCAGCTCTGTGGCCCTGTGCTGTGGCCTCCCTAGGAGTGGGCTGTGCCGATTTGCTGGTTCTTGTGTTGTTTGAGCACCTCTTAGGTGGCAGGCGATAGGTGCAGGGGAGGAGGCCGCCTGCGGTGCTGCTGCTTCGGCCATTACTGAGCCTGTTTTGCAGTGCTGGGGCTTGAACCCAGGGCACTGTGCATGACGGGCAGGTGTTCTGCCATAGACCTACACCCTCAGCCTGTAAGGGAGACTTCGTACAGAGTAAACAAGCCACATTACATCAAGAAGTAGTGCTTTCTATGCTGTGATGAAGTAGAAATGCGACAGAGGTGGACCTCGGGCAGCGGTGGTAAACCTTTTAGAGCCCAGTGCCCAAAGTGCAACCCAAAACCTGCTTTTTTATCCCAAGTGGCAACGCTGCAATTAAACCTGAATCCTGAGGTTTTTGTTTGGGAAAAACAAACAAACAAACAAACAAACAATGTAAACATTCACATCTCCCATTTTAAAAGAAAAACAGTAACACATGTGTCCTGAGTTCACCGCTACCGACCGACCGAGGACCCCGGGCTGCACAGCCTCTGAGACGCGGGGTTTCGGGGAGGGCTCATTGAACAGGGGACTGAGAGTTTCTCAGGCGGGAACTAGGGCATCAGCAAACAGGCTCACGGCCCAGGCCTGGCTCGGCTCTTTGTCAAGTTAAGCAGTCGGTGTTCCTGGGCAAGAGTGGGGGCGGGAAGAGTTTGTTAATGTTTCTCGCAGTGACCTAGCAGCACAGAGCACCCCTCTGGTGAATGTTGTCAGGAAACCCTGAAGGTATTTATTAATCTGACTCAACCAACGGTTTCAGGAAAACAAATAGGGCGTTTGGCCAAGATCAGCTCTGGGCCGGCATTATCCCTGAGCGTCTGACTATGATTACGTGGCTGTTGCTATGGGCAAGGGGTCGTTTTGGCCATTCTTTGGCCCTTGGCGTCTTTCTGTCTTCTGAGTTCCAGCTGTCCTGCTGCGTGCCCAACAGGGAGATAGAGCAGTTGGATGGGGGTCCAGGGAACATTTAGGAAATGTAGAAATTCAAGGTTGGAAGTGACGGTCCCAGCCCCTTCTCTGTACAGGTAGGGGACACCGTAGCTGGGCATGTCCTTCAAGATCTTCTGTGTCTCGGATCTCATGAGCCCAGTCTGTGAGGTCCCTGGAGGTTATTAGGAAGACAACAGGTATTTTAAAGGTACATTTTCAGGATCTGAGAAGACAATAATATTCTTTTTTTTTTTCTCCCAACTCTTTTAACACCTTTGAAAAAAGCTGAAGTAGAAATATGATGGTGCTGTTTCTCTAAACTAAAAGGATAGCCTTGTGAGATTTAAGATCATTTAGTCCCTCTGGGCTCTGGGTGCGCTCTTAACCCCATGGGGGTCTGGGCCTGAATTGCCAGATCTGATTTTTCTTATCCCCTGGAGCATTTGAAGAGTTTTCCCCTTAGTCTTCTGACTGTTGTACTTTTAAATATTCTTTTTTGTTTTGAGACAGGGTCTCAATCTGTAGGTCAGGCTGGCCCTGAGCTCACTATGGAGCCCAGGCAAGCCTTGAACTCAGCAATCCTCCTGCCTCTGCCTCCCAAGAGTTGGGATGACAGGCGTGAGTCACCACGCCCTGTTTGAATTTTTAGATAATGACAACCAGTTTGTGGGGGGAAAAGGCAGCACCCTGAGAGACAAGTGAACAAGTTGCACAGGTTTCCGGTCTCATGTGTTATCTCCTAACGAGAGGGTCGTAAGTAGTCTAGGGCAGGGAAGCCATGGCTGTTATGAGAGTGAGTGTAACGACGGCTCATGTTGGGACGTCTCAGGGGACAGTTCATATCTACAGTGGGGTGTGTGAGCCCTTCTTGGCCTTTGGGGCTGGAGCCAGCTGAGAGGAGGGCAGGGGCCACTGTCCTGTCAGCCCCGCTCATGTTCATGTTCTGCCTTAGGTAGGTGGCCTCACAAGGGCATGGGATTGTCTTTCGCCCACCTCCTGAATCCCTGGAGAGAAGGATTTGGGAGAAATTCCTGGAAGAACAACATGAAGACAGCTCCCTGGAGCCAGCTGAGTTGCTCCAATGAGGTCTCTGAAACAGGCAGGAGTCACTGGATCCATGTGCCACCTGTCCTCTGAGGGACAGTTTTATTAAAAGACTTGTCTGGGAGAAAAGTTGACACTAAATCAAACAGAGGCATATGGACCAGAATGCAGAATTCTCCACATGTATCCTCAAGACACAACATGGGCATATTAAGAAAATTGAGGACTTGGGTTAGAGAAGCTGTTGTCATGTAGGGGTTGGAAAGGTAAGAAAGGCCTCAGAGACTCCAGCTTGGGAGACAGTCTGTGGATATGGTCAGTAGTGACAGGAGATAGTTGACTTTGGCCTTTGTTCCCCTGAGTTCACTATGACACACGGCTTGATCATTCACAGAGAGGAAGCAGGACACCTTCTCATTCTTCATTCTTATAGTATGTGCCACTGTTCACGAGAAACCCAGGGAAGTAGACTTTCCTTTGGGGGCCCAGACCAGAATGAGGCCGGGGGGTTCTCATGAGGGTGCTTTGTGAGACAGGAAAGGGCTAAAACTCAGGCTCTCTTTTAGCTGTACCATCTGTTACCAGACCACAACAGCCTCAGTGTGTATCTCCTTTTGAGAAAGGCCTCATTCCTCTGAAAAGACGCTTAGAAGCCATTTGTTTTCATTCAGCAAGGCAGCCTGGATACAGGGCATTGGCATCGACAGAAGACCAAGGCTCTGGCCTTAATCCCTGATTTGGGCCAACTTGTTCTATTCTTATCCACTGCCCTAGCCTGGGCCCAGAGGTAGCTGGTCCCACTCACCATCTTGATCTGCTGCACCTTTTTGAGAAACAACCCTACCCCCTCCCATGAATCAGTAACATAAATCCTCACATGTGGTAGAAACTGCTCAGCCCCTGGAATTGGTTTCTCAGTCATCTTTGCACCTAAAGACAGCATCGTGGAAAATCAACCTTGACATCTCTTCTGGCTACCAACATTTTTCAGAGTGCCCCACACAAAGAGGTCCACATCCGAAGAGCAGCTCATTGGTTGCAAATCTTAGATGGTACATTATTGCCAAGATAGGAACAGGATGCATAGCAAATTAATATATAAAAGTGGAGGAAAAAAAAAAAGTGGAGACAGGTGTGGTGGCTCACGCCTGTAATCCCAGCACTCAGGAGGCAGAGGCAGGAGGTTTGCTGAGTTCAACGCTTGCCTGGTTTACATAGTGAATTCAGGGCCAGTCTGAACCTGCAAGACCCTGTTTAAAAAAAAAAAAAAAAAGTGGAGAAATCAATAGTCGCCAATACGTGGATGTTCTCTGGATGTTTAGATGAGAGTCTTAAAGTCTTCATTTCTGTGTTTATTTTATTTTAAATGGTACTGGAGATTAAAGCCAAGGTCTTTATATCAGGCTACATTGCCAGGCTTTTTAAATATATTATTGCTAATTTGCTAAATTGTCCATGGTGGAGTGGAGTTTGCCATTCTCCTGCCTCATCATCATCCTGGACTGCTGTGATTACAGGTGTGTACCACCACGCCCAGCTTCCATGTTTATTTTGGACCTACTCCTTTGCCAAGAGCCAGTCAAACTGAGTGGGTTGAGCCTTCCTGATATAGAAAGAATTTTGCTGGCTTCCAGGAGAAATGCAAAGAAATAGAAGGCTTGTCCTCCAGGAGTTAGCACTGTTTATCTTGCCTCCTTCCAAAGCAGATTTGACACACATGTACACCCTTGTACAACATAGGATTAAAGTGAAAATGCATGAAGATATGGGGGCAGGAGGAAGAAGAATAAAAGATTTAGCAGGAACTGGAGCTGGTACCTACCACAAAAGTCTTATTAGATGTGAGCCACAGTTTGTCTCTGAGCTTCCTGGCAGGCAAGGTGAAGAAGGGAAGGTGAATTGGAGCACATTATATATTCATTAGCCAAAAGGAAACAAATTGGTAAGAAGTGAAATTGTTCCCAGTACTGAGGGCTGAGAAATTTTTCTTCCCTGAATCTTGTGGAGAGTACGGACCAGTTAATCAGTCATTGTCTTAAAAACACCTGTTTAGCACTGAGTTTTACAAGCTGCAGGCTGTGACCCAGGCAGTGCAATAAAATCAATGCAGTAGCTTGCTGAGGTACAATAAAAAAATAAGTACTTGGTCTTTGTTCCCTTTGTTCCTGTGTTGCTGGTCCCTGAGCTCCTAAAGCCCTTGTGCTCTGGGTTCCTGGCACCCAGTTCCTATAAACCCTTGGAATCTCTCTTGAGTGATAAGGGTATCTTTTGTATACTAATGAGGTGAACTCTGGATGGAAGGCTTCAGGGTGGGCCTGATCCCCAGAGAGACCAAGCCATGATAAGAGGCTTGCACTCTTAGCTCTCCTTCCCACCACTGCTTCCAGGGACAGAGAGGGCCTGGAGATTGAGGTCAGTGATGTAAACAGGTCTGGGGAGTGACATCTCCATAAAACCACTAAATGATGGGGTGCAGGGAGCCTGCAGGTGCTGGGATGGTGGCCCCCAGAGAATGGAGTCTCTCCATGCCTCTCTTCCATACCTTGTCTGTACGTCGCTTCCACTTGACTGTTCGGAATTAGCCAGTTTTCCTGAGTTCTTGGTCATTCTAGTGAATTGCTGAACCTGAAGAGGGGGTTGTAATGCTATCTTCTGAAATGCAGACGTTTTAAAATTTGACAGTCACCAATGTGTCAGTGTCCCCTCTTACGGATTGTGCTTTTGGTGTGTAACTAAGAATTCCGATATCAGGTCATGGTTTTCTCCTGTATTTTCTTTTTGGTTGTTGTTACATAGGTTTTTTTTTATTTTTGTGTTTTTGAGACGAGTTCTCATTTGTAGCTCAGAATGGCTTTGAACTCCCTATGTAGCTCAATTTGGCCTTGACCTTACGATCCCCTGCCTCTGGCTGCCCAGTGATAGGATCACAGGGTGCACCTGCCTGGTCTATATTTTTTTCTGAAGTGTTAGAGATGTATCTCTTAAACTGTGGTCTCTTACCCATTTTGTTGTTTGTATATGGTACGAAATTTAAATTAGGTTAATTCTTTGTGTAGAAAAAAATTCATATGGCAGGCCTGAGACTGCTCTCCTTAGGAAGGAAGACTTACTTACAAGGTTGGCCCATGGCTGTAGTCTGGGAACTTAGACTTTATGACTGTTTATTTTTTCCTTCTTCTTGTTCAGGCTGGCCCTGAGCTCACTATGTAGCCCAGGCAAACCTTGAACTCAGCAATCCTCCTGTCTCTGCCTCTACGAGTACTGGGATTACAGGTGTGAGCCACTACGCCCAGCACTGTGGTATGTGGCATTAATTGCTGGTGGGCGTGAGTCACCATGCCCACCATTGTGGTTAGCAGGGATCGAACTCAGGACCCTGTGCTTGCGAGGCAGGCATCAGAATCACTGAGCTAAATCTCCGGCCCTCTTCTTTTTTTTTTTGAGACAGGGTCTCACTTTGTAGTTCAGGCTGGCCCTGATCTCACTATATAGCCCAGGCAAGCCTTGAACTCAGCAATCACCCTGCCTCTGCTTCCCGAGTGCTGGGATGACAGGCTTGAGCCACCACACCTGGCATTATGGAATGCGGCGCTGATTGCTGGTGGGTGTGGGTCACCATGCCCAGTATTGCTATATGTGGTTACCAGGGATTGAACCAGGGACCTTGCCCTTGCTAGGCAGGTTGCCGGAAGCACTAAGCTAAATCTCTGGCCCTTTTTTTTTTGAGATAGGATCTCACTATGTAGCCCAGGACAGCCTTGAACTCAGCAATCCTCCTGCCACTGCCTCCCGAGTTCTGGGATTATAGACGTGAGCCACCTCGCCCAGCACTGTGATATGTGGTACCTACGTAGTACCAAGGATCAAACTTGGAACCTTGCACATACCAGGCAGACACTGGAACCACTGAGCTAAATCCTCAACCCTTTATGACAGTTTCTACAAAAGATATGGTTTATGTTGAGTTTCCTGATTTTTTTTCTGGGAATCTAGACTGGGGCAGGGGGTGCACACAGTTCAGTGTGAAGGCTCTGGGTTCAATCCCTAGTACAACAACAAGTGGCAGAAGCAGACTTGGCTGCCTTGTAAAGAAGGAGAAAATGGGAGCCAGAGATTTATCTCAGTGATTCTGGTGCCTGTCTAGCAACGCAAGGTCCTGAGTTCAATCCCTGTTACCCACATACAACAATACTGGGCATGGTGACTTATGCCCACCAGCAACCAGTACCACATACCAGCAATGCTGGGCATGGTGGCTCACGCCTGTAATCCCAGCACTTGGGAGGCAGAGGCAGAAGGATTGCTGAGTTCGAGGCTTGCCTGGACTACATAGTGAATTCAGGGCCAGCCTGAACTACAAAGTGAGATCCTGTCTCAAAAAAAAAAAAAGGAAACAGTCTTTCACTGTTAAGTATAAGGTTAGCTGACAGTTTTTGTAGATGCCCTTTGTTACATTTTGTAAATTATTTCTTATTCTTTGTTTGTTGAGCATTTTTATCCACCTTCCCACATACTTCCACTAAAACAATGATCTCACTTTTTTTGTTTGTTTTAATGTTTTGAGACAGTTTCACTGTCTCAGTCTGGTCTCAAACTCATGAGATTGTCCTGCATCAGCCTCCCCAGGTACTGGGATTACAGGCATGCTTCACCAAGCCAGGCAGTGGTCTCACTTTATTCCCGGCTGTCCTTAAACTTTTGAGCCCAAGAGCTCCTTCCACCTCAGCCTCCCAAGTAGTAAGAATTACAGGTGTGTGCCAGTCAGCCTGTCGGCTTACCTGGGTCCTTTTCTGGGGATCATTTATGGCCTTTTAAGGGGTACCTGGGTACAGTCTTTTCTCAAGGTTCTTTCTTTCTTTCCCTTTCTTCCTTCCTTTCCTTCCTTCCTTCCTTTTCTTTCTTTCTCTTTCTTTCTTTCTTTCTTTCTTTCTTTCTTTCTTTCTTTCTTTCTTTCTTTCTTTCTTTCTTTCTTTCTTTCTTTCTTT
>PVIC010046586.1:0-14191 GCA_004025085.1 Thryonomys swinderianus
CCGAGCCACCCCAGGTGGCCTGGGACACACACAGCCCGGCCTTCCCTTCCCATGGTGGTGTTTGCCCTGGAAGGAGACGGCTGCACCTGCCAAGGTCAACAGAGCGGGGCACAGACA
Source organism: Thryonomys swinderianus (assembly GCA_004025085.1). Classification (NCBI taxonomy): domain Eukaryota; kingdom Metazoa; phylum Chordata; class Mammalia; order Rodentia; family Thryonomyidae; genus Thryonomys; species Thryonomys swinderianus. Next base: position 118 of record PVIC010046586.1, read on the forward strand.
CAGCTTTGTCCTCCGCCAGAGCAGGAGGAGGAGGAGGAGGCCTGAGGCTGGACTGCCCTCTGCCACCGGCCCTCTTCCTCGCCAGTGCTCCCCTCTGCCCTGAGCAGCCCCATGTTGGCCGATCGATGTCTGGTGCTGTCGTCTTCGCTTGTGCTTCCAGGGAGGACCGCAGGCCCAGAGCTGCGGCCGGGAGAAGCCAGCCTCCCCAGGGGCGAGCCGCCCTCCCGGCTGGCGCCCTCGCCTCTCCTGCGGTCCGTGTCATGGGCCGGGCTGAGCCTCGATGAGGTGCCGCCTGGACCGGCCCCCGGGTCAGAGCGAAGCCATGCACGGGCCCTTGCTCTGAGCCGAGCCACCCCAGGTGGCCTGGGACACACACAGCCCGGCCTTCCCTTCCCATGGCCGCAGACGAGAGGCGGTCAGAGCCGGCCAGCGGCCAGGCCCGACCCACAGGGTCCACCTGAGGCAGCTCGTGCACGCCAGCTCCCAGGCTGGGGGCAGGGCCGTCACCTCACAGCTGGGCCGCAGAAGGGCGCCGTACAGTGCTGCTGCCCGGCGGAAGCAGAGCCCGATGGAGTACCCGGCTTCTCAGCGCAGCCAACCTTCGTTGCCAGGCAGCCCGCTCTCCGGACTCTTCTGCCCGCAGCCTGGTGGGCCATGGCTCGTCTCCCCAGCCACAGCTTCTCAGCACATCGAAGGACCACAGGGTGCCTTGAGGGGACCCTGGGGCCCGTGGGGAGGTGACTGCACGGGCCCCGAGTGCTCAGGAGCTGGGCCCACCGCTCAAGCGAGCGGGCACAGCGGGCAAAGTCCTAAGCAGCAGAGCACAGGGCGGGGAGGTCACCACTCGCACTCGGGGTCCCCAGCACGCAGCCGTGGGCCAGAATGTCCCCCCCTTCACCATCTGGCTTTGTCTCCAGCTGTGCCCGCAGTAAGGGCTGCCGAGAGGACCTGCTGCACCGTGGGCGGAGCGGCCAGTGGGCACAGACACGTTCCCTTGATCCTGCTATGGCGCTGGGCTTTGTGCCCTCGTGCCAGGGACAGACAGGGCCTCACACTGAGCTGTTCCCCAGCCCTTTCTAACGTGCTGAAACAGGGTTTCCCTCTGAGCACATCAGCACACCCTCCCTGTCGTGCGGGACAAGGATCCAGTTTCTGGGGGGACACAGGCACCCCAGCTCTGGCCGTCCCTGCACGGCTTCCGATGGCTGCACCCAGTCTCGCTCCGGCTCTGAGAGCTGCAGGACCCTGTTAGGTACACGGGCTGCCAGCCACTGCCCAGAGGGCTTGGGCACAGAGGCTCTCAGAACAAAGCTCACCCTGGGCTCGCGAGGGCGGTCACCCAGGACAGGACAGACAGCCCCGCTGGACGGGAGGTCTCTGCCCGGGCGTCACCACCTGGGCGCTGGTGGGAGCCACCTCCATGGCCTGTCCGCTCCCTGGGTTCCCATCCGCTCAGCCCTCTGCGGGGCCCGCGGCAGTGCCAGCCGAAAGGGCCAGAGCTCCTGCGTAAGCACATGGGGCGGCCGAGCCGGGCAGCCTGGGCGCGGGCAGGACCCAGGCAGGGGACTCGAGCAGCACGGAAGCGCGGCACCACTCGGGGAGCCAGGACAGGACAGGCGCGCTAGGCGGAGTGACTGCCACACACTTCCACAAGCCCAGCGGTGGGGACCCAGCACCCCACGTCCTGCCTGCCGAGGTGACGGGTGACGGCCACTCAGACGCCACGCTCAGCGCCTCCCGCGCGCAGCCCGAGTCTCCCAGAGCTGCTGTGCGTGCTCACCGCCTCAGCCCCACCTCCGAAGGGCTAGGCAGCTGCCAAGTCACAAGGCACGAAGCGGAGATGGCGGTCTGGAGCCAGACGCCGTTCCGGGACGGACACCGGAAGCCCCACGTCCCAGAGCAAGGGCGGAGCCTGACACCCCTCAACCCCTCCCCCAGTCCTCGCTTTACACAGACCTGCGTGGGTGCCAGTCCAGCATCCAAGAGACAGGCCCCCGGGCATCCTCCCGCAGCGCGGGAAGAGGAGAGGCGCACGCGGCCTCCAGGGGGTGACACGGGGAGAGAAGCTGCAGGAGGCGGAGAGTCTGGGTCGCCTGGCCCAGTCCTTTATTTGACTGACATTCAAACTCAGTCTGGGAGCGCTGAGATGGACATTCTAGAACATTCCAGAACACACTCTCAGCCCCATCACTGGCACCCCCCATGCTCGGTAAGCCCTTCACTGAGGCACCCAGGTCAAGGCCTCGAGCTCGCCCGGTGAAGGGGCGGGCACACAAGAGTAGAGCGCGCAGAAGGGCGACTGCCCACCGGGGGCGGGGGCGGGACGAACCTCCTCTCTCTCTCAGAGCCTGGGCTGGGGGCAGCATCTTCCGGCTCTCACGGGCAGTGGGGCCGCGCTGTTGGGCGTCTTCCCGTGTTCTGTGGACCAAGCAAGGCCAGAGCTGGCTCTGGACAAGAGACAGGGCAGCGAGGCCGTCTGCGAGGCATTGGCATCTTGAGTCCAGGTTTCCTGGCGAGGAAATGAGAAGACAGCCCCTGGTCTGAAGGCAGCGTGGGTGCTCGGTCCCCTCAGCACACGTGTCCTACCTCGAGACTTCCTGCGGGGGCCGCGGAGGCCTTCCCCACACTTGGGGAGAGAGGCTCGCCCTGACGAAGCGTCTGGCGTGGTCGCTAGCCCGGGGTCCCGACCCTGAATCGGCTCTTTCCAAACCAGCAGATCCAGCTTTGTGTGCCCTCTGGTACCGGGCAGTGAGCATCTCCCAGTGAGTGGGGAAGCACCCGAGGCCTCCGCAGGGTGCTGCTTGCCTGCTCGGCTCTTGAGCGGTCCAGGTGTGTGAGGCGTCGCCCTGGGGGTGGCACTGCTGGGGGGAAACAGAGCCTGAGAAGCTGGGGCCCGGGGAAGAAGGGGACTGTGGGACCCCAGTCTCTCCTGGCACGTGCCCACCTGTCGCCATGTGCTTACCTGTGGGAAAACTTCCTGATTCCTAACTTGGTTGTCTCAGGCATTTCATCACAGGAACAGGAGGCCACGTGTGCAACAGAAAGGACATGCGCTGACTGCGGGGCTGCTGAGGGCCGCGCTGTGACAAGGCTGAGGCACGGCTTGCACATCCTCCTCCACGCCTGGCAAAGCCCGGTGGCAGAGAGACCACTCCTGCCTGCTCTGCCTTAGTGCCAGGCCCCGGGCTCCCAGGCCTCAAGCCTGAGCCTGACTGCGCGTGGCTGCGGGGAGTGGCACTCTCTCGGGGGAGGCGTGGAACTGCCGACACTCCCCACCCCAGGAGGCTGCCTGCACCCCGCACAGCCCCCTGCCCAGCGGCAACGGCTGCCTGCCGGGGCTTTGAGGGCTGCTTTTCAAACTGGAATTCAGTAAACAAACAACTGGTGCCGCCCCCACCGTTGCCCACCGGCCGCAGCCTGGCCCCACTCAGCAGCGCCCACTGCCGGGCGGAGGGGAGAGGCTCGGCCTGCCTGGGCGCCCGCTCCGGCCATGTCCCCGCGCGCAGGTCCCTCAGGGGTGCGCCTGCGCTTCCCACAGCAGCCCCTCGGGTCTGACAGTGCCTGGGGCCCTTTCTCCGTCACCCTCAGGCCCCGACCCGGCTGGGTGGACTGCCAGGCTGGGGGCGCGCCTGCCCACAGACCCCGCCGTCTCGGCTGACAGAGGCTGCCGTGTTCTCCAGGAACCTGCGGCTCTCAGCAGGCCAAGTCGCCTCAGGTTCTCACAGGGCATCCCCTGGCAAGGCGGCGCTGCCGTGCGGACTGTCCCCACAGCAAGGACGGCAGGGCCCTGCGAGCTGGGCCGGGGGGGCCGTCATGTCCGCCGCGAGGGAGGGCGCCTCATGGGAGGAGGCGACAGCCTGAGGCAAGGTGGCCGCTCCGCTCTGCCCGACAGGGCCCCTGGGTGTGTTTGGGTGCCCAGCTCGTGCCACTCCCCTGCCGGTGTGCCCTCACGGTCCTCAGAGCTCCTCAAGTCGTTACCACCACCTCCCAGTCGCAGCAGAGGAGACGGGCCTTCACAGGCCAGACGCCTGCCCAGGTCCGAGACAAGGCAAGACCGAGCGGAAGCTGAGCCGGAGCTCCACAGCTGGTCGTAGCCCCGGAGCCAGAGCTCAGGCCCCAGGAGACAGGGCTGAGGGTCGGGCCCTGCCCTGGTGGCTCCGGACACCAGGGTGAGGGAGGACTCAGGGTCGCCAGCTCTGTACACGGCTGTACCTGTGACGGCCGTGCTGGCCAGGCCTGTGCCCACCGAGTCACACGGGACGCAGTCTGTGGGCCAGGGGCCTCAGTCCCAGGCCACTCTGAGTGCGTGAAGGAAATGCAGACGTATGTGGCCCCAGAGATGCTCCTCTGCCACTGAGGAAGCCGAGTCTAGGGCCTGAGAGGACCCAGGAACCACTGCCCAGTCTCCTGGCCTGTCCTCCCCCGTCCGTCCTGTTTGACCCTTTCAGACGCTTCTACCCCTCAGCCTTTCCTGTGACGTCTGCCTCCTTTCAGGGTAAGAGGGAGTGAGAGGCCCTCAACACCCAGCATTTATAGACCCCCAAGTCTAGAATGCAGGTGCACATGGGTGTGTGTACACACGTGGGTGTCCACCAAGTCTGGGCATGGTGTACCCTGGGCAGACGCCGAGCTGCACAGGAGAGAGACAGGCAGCGGTCGGAGCCCACAGGGAGGTCCAGGTCCGGCCTGAAGGCGGCCGCCCCACCCCAGAGCCAGAGAGCAAGACTCCGCCCCGCGCAGCTCCAGGAGCTGTCCTCACCCTAAGAGCCCCTGATTCCTTATGAAGGGTCAGCGCCTGTTTGCAGAGGGTTTCCTCCTCCCGGAGGAATTGGGTTTATTACCCAGCAGAGCCTCGCCTCGCCCGTGTCTTGTTAGGCGAAGGCACATGCAGCACCACGCTGGACTTGGACAGTCATCTGCTCACTCAACAAACAGTATAGTACAGTGCAGTGCAGTACAGTGCAGCACAGTGCAGTGCAGTACAGTGCAGTACATACAGTACAACGCAGTGCAGTACAGTGCAGTGCAGTATAGTGCAGTACATACCGTGCAGTGCATTACAATGCAGTGCAGTATAGTGCAGTACAGTGCAGTACATATAGTACAGTGCAGTACAGTACAGTGCTATACAGTAGAGTACAGTGCAGTATGCCTGTGCTGTGTGCCCAGCATGTGGCAGTGAGGAGGCGGCAGCAGAGGCCCCGACACTCCTCCAGGCCAGTGTTGATCTGTGGCCCACGTGCCAGGGGGACCGGAAAAAGTCTGGGAGAACAGGGGGCTATGGGCCGACGGCACTGCCGAAAGGAGCCCTGACCGGGACATGTCCTCGGCCGGCCGGCCTCCAAGGACAGAAGGCCCTTCGGTGCCCGCCTGTGCTCTGTACCCAGCGGGGCCCCCACAGCTGGAGAGGAGCCCACAGAGCCACCCGCAGGAAGGGGACCAGGCTGCCCGTGGGCGGCAGTGCCCAGGATGAGCCCCTGGCAGCGGCCCCGTCACTGCCTCTCTGACCACACACCTCGCTGTGCACGGCCCCGAGCCGCTGCATCCCCTGCACAGACCTCCCGTCCGTGCAGCCCAGGAGCCGGCAGATTGGAGCCTCCACGGGCCTGCGCCAGTCTTGCCTGTTCCTGCGGGACTCCCACCCCCATCATCAGGGAAGGGTGACCTATTTCTAAATTCCTCCGGGAAAGAGTTGGCACGTTGCTGTGGCAACCGATTGGGGCTCTTTGAAGAGAACTCCTGCTTCTTCCTCAGGTCTAACCCACTGCCCTGGCTGTGGCTCAGAGCCAGGGTGGAGGAGCAGCCAGAAGGGACCTGGCCGTGACCTCGCTCGGCCCGCCCAAGCAGCCTCCAGGGATGACGAAAGGCAGAGGAAGGGCGGAGGCTGGCACCGAGCAGTGCCCTCTCGCCGAGGCCTGAGCCTCCCTGTCTCACGCGCACGCTGGTCCCGGCTGCGCCTGTGTGGGGCTGTCCTCCTCGCCTTGCTCCAGGCCCCTGCAGCCCCAGCCCTGAGCCCCAGGCTGTGCCCGCGCCTGCTGGCACACGGGGCTCTTCTGCCCACTCCTGCTGAGAGTCCTCTCACCACCGGGTCCTCCTCTGACTCAGGTCCGGGCAGGCTCTGAGTTCTTCTCGCCTAAGCAGGAATTGAACTCAGGGCCTCTGCAGTGAGCTGTTTCCCTGCCTTTCGTGGGTTTTGTTCTGTTTCGTTTTGGTGGTTCGGGGGATGAGACTTGGCACCTTGAGCTTTCAGATCGGCACCGGCACCACTGGGCTAACCCTCCGCCCCGGCAGTAGATTTTCAGGAGGTTAAGGAGGGTCCAAGCCTACGGTCCCCGTCCCCAGAGGGTGCTGGGTGAGCCCCGGTGCCCCGCCCCTCCCTGAGCCCGCCCCTGGGCCTTCCCGACTCTTTCCTTCCGGGTGTTAGACCCTGTCCACGACAGCTGCGTCTGTGAGCAGAAGCTCCGTCGCCGTCCTGGCCTCAGAGGGCCTAAGGGCCAGGGCGTCAGGGGACTGAGAGGCCAGACAGGTGCCGAGTGGGGGCCAGGAGAGCCCAGCCGGGAACCCAGGACTTTTCTGAGCCGTAAAGCTGGCAGAACGCTGGGGCCCCTGACCTGCGCCCTACGTGTGAAAAAAAGAAAGAGATTCATATCTTGGCAAAATCGCAGGGGTGGCACAGGAGCATGGTGGAAGAAGGTGCGAGCCGTGGAGCTGCGGTGTCTGCAGCACAGGGAGGACGCAGCAGCACCTGCCGGCCCACCTCGGCCTGAGCGCCCGTGGACGCCTCTGCTGCGGCCCCTCTGCTCCGGCCCTGCAGGCCAGTGCGGGCCAGAAAAGCAGCCGAGGCGGGCCCATGTGAGCGGCCTGGCTCCTGCCTCCTGCTCCCTGGCGTCCGTGGCGTCCCGTGGCACTCCGTGGCGTCCCGTGGCATCCCGTGGTGTCCCGTGGCTCTCTCCCCAGCCCAGGCGAGCAGTCGTGCACTGTCCGTGCTCAGTGCGGCCCCTGGGGCTCCGGTGGCCATGGGGCTTTCCCGGCAGCAGCTCTGACGCGGGGACGGGGAGACAGGCGCGCAGAGGGCTGCAGTCGGGCCAGGCCGCATCTCCGCCCACAGTGATGCAGGAGGGCGAGGGGCCGAGGGCGGTGGAGAGCCCAGCGCCACCCCCCGCACACCAACCTCTCACCGGAGCCCGGACCGCGGGGTGGCAGACCCCAGGAGGCCGTGCCGGTCCCCCAGTCCAGGCAACAGGAAGCTGCCAGGTCACCACCAGACTCTGGGAGGAATTCAAGGTCCAAACCCTGTTTTCCAACGCCATCATTTGGCTTTCATTCATTCAGTAATTAGAGATGCTGCAAACTGGCAAAGTGCTGCTTCTTGCCAGGCGTCAGCAGGCCAAGGCCCCGGGCGCGAGAAGGCCACAGACCCTGCCACTCTCCCAGGCCGCCTCCCCGCCCTGCCGGGGCAATAGCCAGCCCTCCCCGGACGGGAACAGACCAGCACCCGGCGTCCATCAGCGTGTCCGTTTCCCGGGGAGCAGGGCGCCGCCAGAGTGGCCCAGAGGAAGCCCGTCACGCCGCAGCTCGCCGACACGCCCGGTGGGCTCCGAGGTGAAGCCACGGAGACGACCGGAGCCGCCGACCCTTGGGAGAGGCGTGGAGAGCGGGCGTTCTCCCACACGGCGGAGAGAGCGCAGCGCGAAGCCTTCGGGGCAACCTGCAGGCGCCGAGCCGCCTGACTCGGACTGGCGACGCGCTCCCGCCATCCCGTGTGCACGGTGACGGGTCACGCGGCATCGCTTGTCTGAGGGAGAGTGGGAAATCAGCCCGGCAGCGCCCCCTGGGAGATGGGTGAGCTGGCACGCGTGTGTGCGCCAGTGCCGCTGCGTGGGCCCCGCTCGGCGTCTCCGAAAGCCTTCCGAGCCAGGCCCTCCGTGGGAACAGTCAGGAGCAGGATGTCTCTTGTTATCAGTCCTTTCGCTTTTGAGTTTTGAAGCATGTAAAGATAGCGTCTGGGTCTCAGTTTCTTGGAAATCAGTCCCCTGAGCCCGGAATCGCTCCCCAGGCGGGCCTCTGTCAGGGTGGGGGACTCTGGCCCCTGAAACAGGCAGTTCTCAGTCCCGCTGGCCTGGGTGCTCGCGCTTCAGGACGGGGCCTCCGCTCACCCCTGCAGCTGACCCCTCACACCTGCCGACCTTTGCTGGGCAGCGCGGTCCTCAGACCACGGCCTGTCCAGCGCGCGAGGCTGCCTGTGCCCTGAGGGAGCCAGGGCCGCCGGGCCTCCTGGGGGCCCGACTCGCTCAGGCCGGCCAGCGGGGCCGAGTGGGCAGGGGCAGCCCGGCACTCGAGGCCGTGTCCACTGTCTGTGCGCTGCGGGGCGTCCTGTCCAGCCCCCAAGCGTGAGAGCAAGCTCCACACAGTGTATGTCCAGGGCAGGCAGGGTCATTCCCGCCTCAGCCTGTCGTCACCTCGCTCCAGCCCCATCTGGACCCACAAGGTGAGGCGTGAGCCACGTGTAGACACAGATGCAGGTGCACATAGACCCTCTCATGCTGCCCAGCCTGCTCGCAAACACCTGGGCTCAAGCAGTCCCCCTGCCTCAGCCTCCTGGGTAGCGAGACTACAGGTCCACCTCTCCTCACCTGGCTAAGCCTCATGACGTAATGAGAGGTCTGCAGAGTCCTCCTGTCAGGGGAACAGCAGGGAGGCGGTCACTGCAGCCTTGTTTGCCTGTAGTTTTGCGCAAAGGCTGTTGTGGGAGGAGGCCTGACTCATACCCATGCCGCAGCCGTCTTAGAACAGTTGCTGGTGGAACTGCGGGCCACGGGCGGCAGTCCCCAGGAAGGGTCGGGGCTCCCGCGGCCCCTGCCTCCCGCTCCGGTCACTACACAGCTCAGCCTTCGGCACAGAACAACAGACAACTTCACAGAGCGCGAAAACCCTGACTCTCAGAACCGCCTGTGCTGGATGAGGTGGCGCTCAGCCTGGAGCGCCCGCTGGGCGGAGCCGCCTGCCTGGCATGGGAAACACACCCGAGACCTGTTGCCGGTGACGAGAAAGGAGAATAGGACGGAAGAGGACGCTGCTGGTTTTATGCAGACGCTGCCGTGGCTGGTTTTCCCATACAGACTTGGCTGTGGTCACGGTCAGAGCAGCTCAAGGCCTTGCTTGTGCCAGGAATGGCTGCTGTTCCCCTCAGGGGCCCTGGCTGGCATCTGAGCACCGCTCCCGGCTCCGGTGGAGACCCCTCAGCTGGTGCACAGACCCCTCAGCGCCAGCGCAGGCTTCCTGGCTCCCACCACTGGCCTCTGGGCCTGCCTTCCGGGCAGACCCTAGACAGGACGGGCATGAGACCCTCCGTGGGCTCGGGGCCTCCCGCGGGACTCCCGGAGGACGTCACCTGGGCTCCAGGCCCTCGGCTGGACTCGTGCGGGACATCGGCGTGGGGTCCAGGCCTTCCGCTGGGTCCTCTGGGTCTCTAGACAGATGTCTTGCATTCCTTCACATTTGACTTTTTGCGTCAATATTATAAAATCATCCTGTAAATTATATGTCCTATATTAAGTCTATTCCCTTGCAAACCGTGACTACTGCACTGACCTTGGTGATCATTTAGCCTGACATTTTTACCCCTGTGATATGTGGAACCATGGGGTCCCTAGAAGACTGGGGAGCTCACTGGGGGGAGGAAGCGGCAGCAGCAGGGGCAAAGGGCGCAGGGCCCCCCAGCACCCCCACAAAAGTTCCTAACACAGCGAGCTCCACTCTGCTGCACACAGGCTGCCAGCTTCCAGAGCTGCTGTTCTGGGAGCAGACGCAGGGCGGTCACAGGCCGCCGGAGCCAAGCATGCGCGGGGTCTCAGGGCAGGGCGAGGCGCTCTGAGGAGAGGTCCGGGGCTGCTCGCGGGGCCTCTGCCTTTGTGCCGACTCTTGCTGCCGAGTGGCAAAGTCCCGTGCAAGGCCCTGTCTGCCACCGCGGCCGCTCCGGCCTTGCCAGCTCAGCCAGGCCCCTCTCGCCTGCTCCTCTCGCACACGCGTGCCCTGGGCTGGTCAGGCCAGTGACACTCCACAGGCATCGGGCCCGTGCACCAGCCCAGCGCCCTTAGGCTTCAGTCTTTTCCTGTGAAGCCCCGTGAACTCTCACCCAGACCAAGAGCAGCGGCACCGCCAGCCTGGAGACCTTCCACACACACCCCCAGCACCTCCCCACCCGCTGTGTTACTCCTGCTCCAGGCAGGGAGACAGGGCTTGTCGAAGACGAAATCGTACAATGTGTTTGCCCCTGCACCTGGGTGCTGCTGCTTTCCTTATTGTGCTGCAGGTATGGCCAGGGATACTCTACCACTGAGCTACATTCCCAGACTGATTTTCTTTCTCTTTTCTTTTTTTTGCTTTTCTTCTCATTCTGAGACTGAGTCTGGCTAAGCTGCACAGATAAACTTGAGCTTGAAATTCTCCTGCATCAGCCCCCTGAGTAGCTGAGATGACAACCCAGCTCTTTGGTTTCTTACATCAGTAATGTGTCTGAAACTGATTTATGTTATTCTGAGTAGCAGTAGCTCATTCTTTGGGTGCCGAGGATGAAATCTCAATGGCAGTCCCACATGATGGTGTGCAAAGTCATTAGTTATCGAGGAAATGAAGTCAGAAGCACAATGAGACACTTCCACGTGGTAAAGGTTGATGGTGTCATGGCTCCAGACACCGCAAGCCTCACACGCTCACAGGCGGGGCTGTCACCAGGCGAGTGGGTCACGGCGTGACGCTCGTTCGGCTCACGGACGGGCTCACAGCTGGGGGTGACACGGGAGGTGCAGCCTGGCGGAGAATGGGTGGCTGCCAGCACGGCCGGGAAGTGCCTACGAATATAGTGATACTTCCGTTCACAAACGATTCTGCTTGTAGACAATTCAGTTCGAGGACAGTTTGGGCGAAATTTTGCTTCTGTTCACAACGTCCACACCGGGTGATGAGCAGGACTGCGGCCTCTTTCCCAGGACTGTGGGTGAGTGTGAACCGCTGCACACGTCTTCATCCTGCCCGGGCTGCTCGCTGCCTCCTGCCTGCCCTGCCATGGACTGTTTCTCCCCTGTGATATCCCGCTGCCCTGTCGTCCTGCTTTGGAGCCAGCAGATTATGGACTCAAAACTACTCTGAGCCAAAGAAGCCTCTCCTCCTATCACTTGCGGGGGTCTTGTACTCTGTCCAAGCAACCAGAAAGGAACTGAGACAGCGTCTGAGAAAGCAGAACTCTCCACCAGCCACCACCACCGCTACAGGAGCCTCAGCGGTAAACACACAGAAAGGGGTTTGGGATCCCCTCTCCAGAGGCCACCGCCAGGTAAGACCTGGGGCTCAAGAGAAAGGAAACATGAGCACGGAAAGACTGTAGAAGAATGTGGAGGAACTTTATAAAAAGCCTCAAAGTGCAAACAGCTCCAGCGGCATCGATGAAATAATGGGCGAATGAGTTTATGTTCCGGCCCAGGACAAGCCCAGCCTCTCTGCTTTGTGGAAAGAATGACGTCAGTGTCACACGGGTCATTAGTGGAAAGTGGCTGGCAAGTCAGGGCTCCTCTTTGTTGTTATAGCTGAATGAATGAGAGACAAAGGGAAAGCGGGGCGACGCTCAGCAACTGGCTGCCGGGTCAAGCCTTGCAGCGCTGCCCTGTCCTGGGTCCGGCTAGTTCCTCTGACCCGCTGCGAAGGAAACCAGTCGGTGACGCCCACAGCCCAGGAAGCAGTCGCGCAGCAAACCCTCTTTCCGGTCTTCACAGCTAAGAGACACCCAACTTCCTGCGTACGCTGACCTGTCCGCCTCATGAAGTGTCCATGTCTGCATCCTCCCTTTAATTCTCATCCTGTAGGGCTATGAAACGATCCGTCTCTTGTTCTGTCTGTGAGGAAGCTAGCTCAAAACTGCTCCTCAGGAGCCAGCAGGAAAGGAATCCCGTGCACGCGCACACACACACAGAGCCATGCACACGGGCAGAGGCCTGTCATGCGCCCATGCACGTGCATGCCTCGTACATACGTCCGCGCTGTGTGGTGTGAATGACGAGCCGCTCGGCTGCCAACACCCCCAGCACTGCGCCAGGCGGCCCCACGTGGAGCCTCCGTCCACGCTCCGCTGATGCTGGTCTCACTCAGGACACACCGGGGGCTCCGGGAGACCCCACGATCTGGGAATTGTGGGAAGGACAGAGGTCATCACGGGAAGGAGAAGAGTCCTCCCTGCCGCGTCCAGGCCGTCGTTTCCCCGCAGGGCAGCCGAGGCTCGAGCCGGGGTCCGATCTGCGCCACAGCCCCCCACGGACAGTGGGGAGCACGGCTCCCTGGGCCAGGCAGCGCCCCGATGCCTGGAGGAGGGCGTGGTCGGGCCCCCGTGAGGACAGGGCCTTAAGGCTGGTTCTGTTTCTCTCTGCACATGGCTGGCTCCAGCTTCTCTGTCCCCCCGGGGGGCTTTGCAGCTCGGACGCAGCCGTGGCACCCGCCTCTGTGGGGTGCCCTTGCCAGCTCTCCCCACCCCCACACTGCTGAACCCCGTCCCCACAGAGAGAGCGAGGGGGAGGAGGCGGACGGACGATCGGAGCCCCAGCCCCCTCGTCCCCGCAGCCCCGCAGCGCCTGGGCTTTGATCGGACCCCATGCTGTGCTGTGCTGGGGAATTTTTAAATTCTCTTTCATTCTGTCCAGCGAGCAGCTTCTCCCCTCCCATCCCTGAGTCAGTCAGGGGATTATTGGGTCCTTCTTGCTGCTGTGTTTTCCTGACCTCTGTAGTGGATACAGAAGGAAATGGCTGCAAGAGGAAAGGAAGGCGGAGGGGCCGGAGTCAGCCCCGTGGCACAGAAAAGGCGAGCAGGATGCAGGTGCCCTGGGCAAAGGGCCTCCCGGGAGACACCGGCCCTGCAGAGGAGGCCCTGGCCACCCGGGCATGGGCCGCGGAGGGCCTCTGTGTCTCTGCCACCCGCTCTCTGAAGCCCCGTGGTGGCCGCCTGCTCCATTCTTTCTATGGATCCTCAGTGCCTGCTCGGGGCCCGCAGTGGGTGAGCGCCAGCCTCTGCTCCCGGCTCTGTCTCTGGCAGCTGCTCCTGGGCACTCAGGAAGAGGGACACGCACACCCCTGGGTGCCCCCGGCCCATGCCACGAGGGCGTCTGTGTGTGATGGGCACAGCGGCAACTCCCCTGTGGGTACACTCAGCTCCTGTCTCAAAGGCACCTCGTGAGAGACCCAGGTGCTGCCAGATGGGGAGTCTGGACCCAGGAGCCCATGTGCACAGACACAGCAGCCCCGCAGCCCCGACCGGCCGTCCCTCCTGCGTCCTGCTCCGATCCAGGCCACGGGGACGGAGGGCAGCGGTGGGGTGGAGGAGGCACCTCCAAGGCCAGAGCCGAGTAGCGGCTGCTCAGGAGACGCTCCCAGGCCTCAGCTTCCCAGCGTGACCCTTGCTGCTGCCCGTCAGGACGCGCGGCCCACACCCCACCGCCCCGCCGGCTTCCTCCGGCCCCGGCGCCCTGGGCACAGCAGAGGTGGGCAGGGCTGCGGGCTCAGCACCCGGCCGTCCTCAGCAGGCAGTGTGCCGCTCGGGCTTCAGCGGCTGCACCAGAGTGCGGGACGCCCTGCTAAACCCTCAGCAGCTCACAGTGTCAGCCGGTCTCTTGGAGATGGTGGCCACGTGGGCGCAGGTCAGGGCCGTAGGCGGGACGGGCCCTGCAGGGGCCTGTGTCAAGGGCCCTCCTGGCCTTCGACCGTGGCCCCGTCCAGGGGACCGGGAGGAAGAGGTCAGAGTGGGAGCGGCTAGGTCTGGTGATGGAGACGCACAGATCCCGCTACATTAATGACTCTGGCCGGCCCTGGCGGCTCGCGCCCGTCACCCCAGCACTCAGGAGGCAGAGGCAGGGGACTGCCGTGAGTGTGAGGCCAGCCTGAGCTACACAGTGAGACCCTGTCTCAAAAAAAACCAAAAAAATAATAATAACAATACATTAAGAACCCTAGAAATCACCAACTCAAAAAATCATAAAGCGAGCTAATTCTCATGGGCCATGACACCCACAGTCTGTGGCCCATGTGAAACCCCGCC
>PVIC010046587.1:0-14189 GCA_004025085.1 Thryonomys swinderianus
GGGGATCGAACTCAGGTCCTTGCACTTACAAGGCAGGCACCGGAACCACTGAGCTAACCCTCCAGCCCGAGTTTCCACTATCTTATTGCTTCTGCCAAGGACTTAGATAAGTTGACTAAATCTGGAATGCCAAAGCACTGGTTCTGTTTTTCTGATCTTCACAAAGTGCCTATGTACAGTGACAATATGTGGGCATACAGCTATCTTTTATTTATAAATATAAGAAATAACACAGTTTACCCAGGCTCCTACTGTATGCAGAGGTCACTTGACTTCCACATTCAGTCAAACTGAAAAGCTGAGTTCTTTGCAATTATGATCCCTGTGCTTTCTGAAAGTGAAACTGGAATGCCTGTGGTCATATGCCTTCCCTGACTGAAATCTAGGTTGAGGGATGTTTTGACTTTTATCTAGCCATCTTAAATGGTTTGATTTATTGGCCAGTGAAGAAGAAATTAAAAACTGGCTGTTGGGGTAAACCACATTGTCAGATCATCCTTCTGCAAGTTGCTGGCTTTTGCACCTGGTGCTGGCATGGCACGAAGACCTCACAGAGCATACTCTCTTGCAGAATTCTGGAGGTTCTTTCCTGGAGATAATTTTCCCAGGAATAAATGGTGCAAGGCACAGCACCACTGGGAGGGTCATCAGGAAGATGTGCCTTCAAAGCTAAGACATCCTCTTCAATTCCGAAATTGCTCAGGAATACAGGCGGCCCCACCCCAGACCCTCCCACACTCTCAGACCAATGGGGCCAAAGCCTGGGGCAGCAGCTGGACATGCAGACAGTTCTTGGTCCACATCAGCCACCCCTTCTTCCTCTAGCTGACAAACAGGCAGTTGTCTATTTTTACTTTGACTAGACTCTACTTCCATGTACCACAGTCACATCCTCTAAAAATTTATTCTTCCCCTCCCCCTCCTTCCTCTTCTCCACTGTTATTTATAAATATTACATATGCTTGTTTATAGAGAAAAAAAACCTGAAAGCTAACTGTTGACACAATTGCCAACAGGGTAACATCAAGGTACCCACTCTTAAGCATCATAGACCTTTCCATTGTGCTTTTCAGCCGTTACCCTTGGATGGAGAAAGCCAACAGCAGGAAGGGTGGTGACTCAAACCAGCACCCCCAAACCAAACACCCACTAATGACTCACACGCTGGAGCCCAGGAGACTCTGAGACTTTGCTGAAAAACACATGTGCCAACAATACTCTCATCAGAAGGAGCCATGCTGGTTCCTCCCGCACTGGGGTGCAAGTCAGGCGTGTGTCACCAACCCAGAGCAGGAGTTTACTCGGTCAGTAAATGGAGAGCAGCTGGGACTTTCTTCTTTACTTTTTTTTCTAAATGCCTGTTGGAAAAAATCTGATGCATCCTGGGTGAGTCAGCCATGAATGTATCTGCATCTGGAGTGAGGGCACCTTAGTCACTGATTTCATGCCCCCCACCTTGTTTCAATGGTGCTTTTAATGAACCAGCAAACCATTTGAGCAGAGCCCTGGCCATTGATGTAAACTAGGGCTCTCTGGCCGCATGGTTCTTGGTTGGCCATAGGGATCTTACAATAATCAAAGATTTATTTTGTTCTTCTCTTTCAAAAGCTTAAAAACTTTGACAAACTTTAAACAGTAAGGTCCTTAAATTACATTTAAATAACACATGCACACAGACAGACAGACACACACACACACATGTACATACACTTATAGTAAAGGTAAGCATCTTTTGTAGCAAAATGCTTTGAAATCCTGAGATGAAAGGGAACCTATAAAGAGAAATTAACCTCATTTCTTTTTTGAGCAGCATTTCAAATGCATGTGTGGACAAATGTAATTTGAGGCAGTTTGAATTATGGTCCTCAGCTTCACTCTGCTTGTGACTCTCCTTGTCTCTAGCCAAATCTAAAGACCTTTTTGTTCTTTTCACTTCTCTATTTCCCAAGCCACAGCCTGTCTAGTAGGGAAGGCAGATTCAGGCTTGTAACCTTCTTTCTCCTCCTGCACTTGCCCTAGGCATGATTCTCCTTCCTGGGTTTCCCCAGGGGCCTGTCCCTTTCATGAAGAAATCCAAAATTCAAGTTAAAAAGAATTGACAGGTGTGTGTGGTAGGTCAGTGTTGGCATTTGCTTCCATACCTTTTGAGAACAACTTGTTATCTACCTGAGTCTGAAGTAGGAGAGGAGAAATAAAGTAGATAGACAAGAGACAAGGACATTCATATCTACAAATAGTACTTTTTAAAAGACTACACCTTTGGAGACATAGTTGAAGGTTATCCATATTGACATTCCTTTGATTAATTTAGGCTCTTTTCCTTCCAGACCCATCAACCCAAATTCCTCAAGAATACTGTAAATCCACAAATAGGCTTAGTTTTTTTTTTTAAAAAGTAAAAAGCAAGAAACTGATCACAAGATATAGGAACAGGTTGAGAAAAATCAGACTGTTTAAATTATCCATATTAAAAAATATCCCTGTAAAATGGACTAGTACCTTTCTGAGGGGTAGGCCACATTTTCCAGGGTTTCCATCCCCTTAAGAGAAACATAATGTTCCAGGTTCCAGGAAAGTTTTCTCTCTGTCTCTGTCTCTGTCTCTCTTGCCTGCACTTTCTTTTTTATTTCTTGAATTTTTAAACTTTTCCTTAATTCTTTTATGCCTTTTATTAATGCATCCTGAAAAATATTTTTCTGTAACAGAAGTCAATGAACCTGCAAAGTTTTGTGGGTAGGGCAAGCTTAACGTTCCTTATCACCATTTTAGGAATCTCCTCAGACCCTGTCCAGTGACATTTGTCAGTGAGTCATCCCGGAGGCACAGGAGGGATCAGGAACATGACTTCAGTTAATTCAAAGAGGTTTCATTCTTTTCTTCTCCACTTCCCCCAGCCCTTTGCCTTCTGAAAGGCTGCTTATTCCAGCACCCCCCCAAACCTATGCCTTAGGGTTATATATTTTTTTCTATCCAGCATAAAAGGCTCTCAAATCCCTAAAAGAATGAGTACTTATATACAGAAGCATTTGAAACAAAAGCCACTGGCTCACTCTAATTGGAAATGGAAAGAGGTGCCAGTGGTACACTATGATGGCTAGTGGTTTCATTAGATCAACAGTGGTCAGATGGAAAAAAAAAATTGCTCACCAGAATGATGTAAATAAAGGTCAATCCACTCAGTGTCTCCATCAGTGTTTCTTATGTAGCTGGCAGATTCAAGCATTTGCTTGGGGATAACTAATTTTCTTTTTTTTTATTGAATTCTTTATTGGTACAATTTATATACATCTCAAAATCACATATAACATTGGGAAATTTGTACCAGTATATGCCAAAAGTTAATTCTCATTTTTACCCATATCCCCACCCATTCCCCCCTTCCCCCCTCTGTACATGCTCTTTTATTTTCTTTCTGTATCATATTTATTCCTTCCCCGGGATAACTAATTTTAATCCCTCAGATCTGATTGAGTCTATGGACTCAACAAGAATCATTTCTTAGGGGGTTCTAAATATTAGCAAGAAATCTACCTGCAACAAGCAGTTTAAAGACATTAACCAAAAACACTAACAATAGCAAAAAAAAAAAAAAAATCAAAATGAGAAAAAACCCAGATAAGACCCAAACCCAGAATTTCCAATCTCCAAAGGGAAAAATAGGAACCAATAAAATGGATCACTCTGAAACACAACCACCAGGACACCCTCAATTGGCAACAAAAGAAGATCTGGAAAAAATTGAAATTGGAAATAATGTCTCAGCAGCACAGATGATGATCAAGGTCAATGACATAAAAAAAATAGAGGATGTCAGGAACATGATAGAATCCCAGTACAGAAAACAAATGGAATACAGTAGCAGATTCAAATGGAAATTCAAGAGATTAAAAGCTCTATTGAAAGCTAGCATAGTAGAGTTAGTGAATCTGAAGATAGGATTGCAATTAATGACCAGGAAAGGAAAGATTTCTTAAAAATAGTAAGGGACCATGAGAAATCAATACAGCAGCTGCTAGATGATGCAAAGAAGAAAAACTTAAGACTGATTGAAGTCCACAAAGAAACAAGGGAGAGTGCAAATGTCATGAAAAGATATAATGGCAGAAAACTTCCTAAGCAAGAGAAAATAATTTGACATGCATACAAATGAGGCATAGAGGACTCCAACTAACCATGATCCAAAAAACAAAACAAAAAAAATTACACAGGCATATAACAATCACAATACCAGAATCTCAATGGAGGAATGAAATACTGAAAGCAGTTAGATAAAAGAAACAGATCACACAAAAAAGAAAGCCCACCAGATTAACACCAGACCTTTCAGTACAAACCCTCAAATCAAGGAGAGCCTGCAGTGAAGTATTTCAAGCCAAAACAAACAAACAAACAAAAAAACACACCAAAAAAACAAAAACAACAACAACAAAAACCCTACTGCAAAGCTATCCTTTAAAACTGATGGGGATATAAAATATTTTCATGACAAAGGACACCTGAGAAACTTCATGAATACTAAACCTACATTACAAAATATTCTAAACAATATCCAAGAAAAAGACAGTGAGGCTCACAACTCCATGAGGCCTAACAGAATGAAGCCACTAGGCAAGACAAGAAATTAAATGGCAAGGAGGAAAAATAATAATAAAAGAACCAACCACAGAAAAATATCATGACAAGTACAAGTCAGAGCATATCAGTTATAACTATCAATGTTAATAGTCCCAATTCACCATTAAAAGAAATAGACCACCAGAATGGATCAAGAAGCAAAATCCAACAATATGTTGTACTAAAAAAACACACTTAATTGAAAAAGACATCCACAGACTGAAAATAAAAGAATGGAAAGTAATTCTCCATGTGATAGGAAACCCAAAAACCCAGGAGTGGCTATCTTATTTGCAGACAAAGTCAACTTCAAACCAAAACTATGAAATGAAGGACACTACATTCTCATTCAGGGAACAATCCAAGAGTAAGAGATGACAATCATAAGTACATAGGCAGCAAATGTTAGTGCACTGAACTATATAAAATGAATATTAATGGATATGAAAAACCAAATAAGCGCTAATACAATAGTAGTGGAGGATCTCAACACCCCACTGTCACAAATAGACAGATCAACAAGACAAAAAAATCAATTATGAAATACTAGAACTGGACCAAATATTTGAAGGAATGGACCTACTAGATGTCTACAGAGTAATTCACCCCACAAAGTCAGAATGCACACTCTTCTGTGCTGCACGTAGGTCATTCTTTTTTTTTTTTTTTTGAGACAAGATCTCGCTTTGTAGTTCAGGCTGGCTCTGAGCTCACTATGTAGCCCAGGCAAGCCTTGAACTCAGCAATCCTCCTGCCTCTGCCTCCTGAGTGCTGGGATTACAGGCATGAGCCACCACACCCTGCACTGTGGCATGTGGTATTGATTGCTGGTGGGCGTGAGTCTCCATGCCCAGCATTGTATGTGGTTACCGGGGATCAAACTCAGGACCTTGCACTTGCAAGGTAGGCACTGGAACCACTGAGCTAACCCTCTGGCCCACATAGGTCATTCTTTAAAACAGACCACATGTTAGTAGAATGTGCTTAAGTAAATGCAAAGGAATTGAAGTTATTCCCTGTATATTATTAGACCACAGTGCCTTGAAGTTGGAGCTGAATAGCAAAAGAAATTCCAAGATCTTCACAAACCCTGTTTGGACAAACCTGGATAAGTACCTCAGAGGTTATGCAGCGACTTTCAGTACTGGCCAGCAGAATAGAAATGAGAAAAAATCAAGAAACCAGACACAAAGATCATTACCACAGGGGATTCAGGGAAAAGGGAAATGGAGCAAACTGAAGCTCAATCACCAGGACTCTCTGAGCTGGTAACAAAAGCAGATCTACTAAAATGGACATCAGAACTGATCTCTGAGATGAAAACAGAAATGCCTTCACAGTGAAAGATATGATTAAAGAAAAGATAAGGTACACGATATAATCTGAGATAACAAAAGCAATGGAACCTTTTAAACAGCTTCAAGCAGAGTTCCAGGTGATCAAAAACGAGAATGAAAGTTTGCAAAGTAGGATGGATGAAGCTGAGTGCTGAATTTCAGACCTAGAGAACAGGATCACAGCCAATGAACAGCAAAGGAATAATTTACCATGAGAAATCAACAGCTTCTAGAAGACTCAAAGAATAACATAAAACTGATTGGAGTCACTGAAGAAGCAAGAGACAGTGCAAAAGACATAAAAAAAAAAACTGTTCACAGATATAATGGCATAAAATCTCACAGGAAAAGGAAAAGAATTGGGCATACATAAAAATGAAGCATATAGGACTCCAAAAGTTCATGATATAAAAAAATACACCTATGCATATAATTATCCAGGTTCCAGATATCCAACAAAAAGATGAAATACTGAAAGCAGTTAGACAAAATGAAAAAAAAATACAGAGGGAAGCCCACCAGGATTGTAGCAGACTTTTCAACATAAATGCTCAGTGCAAGAGCCTGGAGTGAAGTATGTCAAGTTTTGGAGGAAAATAACCTAGATTGATGTATCTTGCAAAACTATTTTTCAAAATTGACAGAGAAATAAGACAGGTCCCTGACAAAGAACACCTGAAAAACTTCACAAATACAAAACCTGCACTTCAAAACATTCTAAAGAATATCTTGGAGAAAAACAATGAAGGTCACAAACTCATGAGACCTAGCAGAGTGAATTTAGTGAGCAAGACATGAAACTGAGTGGGAAGGGGAAAAGCCAAGAATAGGACAACACCGTGACAGGTATGAATCAGGTCATATCAGTCATAACCATTAATGTTTATGGCCTCAGTGGGCCAATTAAAAATCACAGAGTGGGAGAATGGATTAAGAAACAAGATCCTACAATATGCTGCATTTGAGAAACACACCTGATTCAGAAAGAAAGCCACAGACTGAAAGTAAAAATGGAATACAATTCTCCACGCGACAGGAAACTGCAGTAAAGCAGGAGTGGCTATCCTATTTGCAGACAAAATAGATTTCAGGCCAAAATTGATTAAAAGAGACAAAGAAGGACACTACATCCTTGTATAGGGAACAATCCAAGAGAGAGATGACATTCATAAATATTTATGCACCAAATTCCAATGCAGCCAACTATATAAAACAAACATTAATAGATATGAAAACTCTGCTGAGCACTAATAGAATAGTAATTGGTGACTTCAATGAAACTCCTGTATCTAGTACGAATTTCATTATAATTTTTTTCTTTTGAGACAGGGTCTCGCTTTGTAGTTCAGGCTGGCCCTGAACTCACTATGTAGCCCAAGCAAGCCTCGAACTCAGCAATCCTCCTGCCTCTGCCTCCCGAGTGCTGGGATTACAGGCGTGAGCCACCACACACAGCACTGTGGTATGTGGTATTGATTGCTGGTGGGCGTGAGTCTCCACGCCTAGCATTGTATGTGGTTACCGGATGGAACTCAGGGCCTTGCACGTGCGAGGTGCTGGAACCACTGAGCTAAATCTCCGGCCCTTTATTATAATTTTGAAGCAAAGTATCACCAAGTTTCTCAGACTGTGCTCAAAATTGTGACCTTCCTGCTTCAGCTTCCACAGCAATGTATATTTTATCAACTATGAGTAGACATATCATGTATATCTCTAATACTGCATGTATGTGTACATATATTTGCATATGGTTTCTCTACAGCTACATTGAACATTCTTTGAATATAAAGCTCATGCACTATTTGATATGAAATATAATAGAGAAAGAGAGTTGGAGATAGAGTTGAAGAGGGAAAAGATAGAGAAAGAGCCATTTTTAGAAATGGAGACATGACTAGCACGTGAACAGCTCCTGGGCAGCAGGTAAACAGCTTGTGAGCAGCATGTGAACAGCTCTCAGGCAGCACGTGAACAGCTCCTGGGCAGCACGTGAACAGCTCGTGAGCAGCACGTGAACAGCTCCCGGGCAGCACGTGAACAGCTCTCAGGCAGCACGTGAACAGCTCCTGGGCAGCCGTGAACAGCTCGTGAGCAGCACGTGAACAGCTCCCGGGCAGCACGTGAACAGCTCTCAGGCAGCACGTGAACAGCTCCTGGGCAGCACATGAACAGCTCCTGACCAGCTACTACAGGAGATAGGGCCCACAGGTGAGCATCTCGTAATGGGGAAGATAGTGAAAAGAGGTTTGTGCAGAGCCAGGGCTGATTGGGTCAAGTGGGGAAGGAATTCCGTGCATGTGAACAAGGCAGTGTCCAAACAGGATTTCCATTTGCATGAGAGCTGAGTGGAAACTGAGCAGTGAGTGCGGGAGGAAAACCAGTCCTCAGGCCACTGAACCTGGCAGCCCAGGTGTAACAGGTCGGCTCTTTTACTGAACAAACCCATTCAGAATGCTTTCATGGTTTTCCTTCTGTAGTCTTCAGCAGGTGGAAGCCATTTTCCAGACAAGCTCTTTTAAAGTACCTTTCTAAAGTTTTATTCATTTAGGGACCCATCGCTTTCTCTAGGTGTAGCCTTCCTGGGTGTGGGGAATAGTGTAAAGGAGAGTTTTTTGAAAGCACAAATAGGTAAAGCATCAAGTAAGGTCAAACCTTATTACATTAAGCCCCATGGTAAATAACTATGCCTTGTAACACAGCGTTCTATATTTGAACAAATATGACTGTGTAGCCACCAGACAGGACAATACTAATACAAGTAGATTGTTCAGCAGTACTATCATGACCCTAGCAGCTCTAATTGGCAAGAACGACTGGTAATCAACACAGTGGCCCTTTAGTGATAAAAAATAAAGTAGAAATTAATTAGTTCTAAAAAGGTTTCCTACTTTGTCATCATAAAGGACTAAACCCAACTTGCTTGCTTCACCCCACCCCTTAGTTAAGTGGTCCTCTGATTCTAGGTTACAAATGGCTCCCATTTAAAACCTAACACTGTAGGGCTGAAGATTTGCCTCTGGTTCCAGCGCCTGCCTAGCAATCACTAGGTCCCTGGTTTAATTCCCACTAACCGCATACAACAATAAGTGGTGTGGTGACTCACACCCACCAGCAAACAGCACCACATACCACAGTGCCCTGTGTGGTGGCTCACCCCTGTAATCCCAGTACGCCAGAGGCAGAGGCAGGAGGATTGCTGAGATCAAGGCTTTACTGAGCTACATAGGGAGCTCAGGACCAGCCTGAACTACAAAATGAGACCTTGTCTCAAAAAAACCAAAACAAAACAAAAAAAACCTAACACTGTGCTATATTATGCATGCTAGGAAAATGCAAGATGTGACAGTAATGGTAGTGTTTTGCATTATGTAAACCATTATGTACTGCTAATTTTGTTTGTAGAACTTCTGACTGAGAAAGTAAGTCTGATGGTGATGGCAAGTCCAGATTCATTAATTGTAAAAATGCATATGATTTCAATTCATTCATTAGCAAGTCTATTGACTATCTTAGGTACCGCAGACCCTACATTGAGGCATACACAGTAAGTGGGGTGAATGACCACATTTTCTCATGGGCTCGAGACCTCTGCAAACTATTAGATGACGGTGCCTTTTCCTTTAGGATATACTACTTGCTTGCCTGCCTGCAATATAAATAAAAATTCTTTAGCAGGCAAATGAGCTCACCATTGAATATCAAGCTCAAAACTGCATCTACTACTTTTTTCATAAAGATATTATACTTAGTTTTCAATAAGACAAGTCTGGGGTTGGTATTTCAAGCTTTCTTTCCTTCTGTCTGCATTTCTACCTCTCCCTTTCTCCCTATTTGCTGGGCCAGCAAGATCATGAGGCCAAAGAAAAGTAATGGCTGTGAAAAAACATGAAGAAGGAAATCTCCAATAGCAACATTTTATTCATAACCTCAGTAAGTATATTTTTGTTTCTTTTTCTTCTAAGAAAATTATAATGACACCATAGTTTCTTTTGAAGAGCGATGAAGCACTAATGGTAAACCACATCTACTACTGGAATAGAGATCCCATTGGGCCCTGCTAGGTAGATACATGAAAGAATTAAGAGCATCCTATCACAGCTATAGAGCTTCGCCCATGTTTATAGCAGCTCAGTTTGTACAAGTTAAATGTTGGAAATAGTCCAAACGCCCATTACCTGGAGACTGGACTAAGAAAAAAATTTTTTTAATAAAATGAAGTATTATGCAGTCTCAAAGAATGATAAATGAGAGTCATTTATACTCCAATGGATGCATCTGGAGGACATAGTCATGAGTGAAATAAATAGGACTCTGATGTGTTCATACTGTGTTGTTTCTTTTTTTTTGAGACAGGGTCTTGCTTTGTAGTTCAGGCTGGCTTTGAGCTCACTATGTAGTCCAGGCAAGCCTTGAACTCAGCAATCCTCCCGTCTCTGCCTCCCGAGTGCTGGGATTACAGGCGTGAACCACGACGCCCGGCATTGTGGTATGTGGTATTGATTGCTGGTGGGCGTGAGTCTCCATGCCCAGCATTGTATGTAGTTACCAGGGATCGAACTCAGGACCTTGCGCTTGCGAGGCAGGCGCCAGAACCACTGAGCTATCCCTCATACTGTGTTGTTTCTTGAGGATGAGAAACTGAAGGCGTAAGCGAGGTCCAGAATGTGTGACAGTATTGTGAAATAGGGAAAAGCAAATGTTCAAAGAGAAAAGGGAAAGGGTGGTAGGGGAAAGAAAAAGTTGATGGTAAAAAGGAATAAGTGAAACAAAGCTCATGTATATAAGGGGCATGGGCTGGTAGGGAGGGCAAGGGAAAGGGGCTTAAATGAGAATCAAGATGTGTCATGTACAGGTACAAATTCTCAATGTTGAATGGGATCATAATGTATATCGGAAAGGTTGGTACTGAAAAAAAGTTTCCTTTTTGCTTATGAATATCTTTGTGAAAATTTCCAGTAGAATTTAAGATTGTTTACTGGTTTACTCCATGTTCGTTTGCTAATTTACATTATTGAATGTTTTGCCTTTATCTTTTATCTTCTATTTTAATCTGAATACTCTCTTAATGTCTTCAAAAGAAAAGTCTTGCATGTCTTCTAGCTATAAAATATGATTTTGTAAACATAAAACATTTATTTTTTTATAAAACATTTATTTACTTACTGTTTTTTCCCCATCTCACAGATGTGCCCATTTTAAATAGAATTCTTGATAGCTGTTTGCTTCCCTTAACAGAGTCACAGATAGTTACAAAGGACTTAATGCATATAATAAATGTGTTTTCTTAAATTAAATATGAATTCTTGTCCACCTTCAGCAGTATCAGTTTCTTGAAAACAGTAAGATAACAGGTCATTTTCTGAGATGAAATGTTCTCCTGGATGATTTTAATTTTGTATTAGTAAATGCATATCAATCATTATCAAGTGGCATCCCATCTTGGTTTGAGAAGCAAATTTAGATTAAGCAAACTTGGGAGAAACCTAAATTTGTTCGCTTTTTTTTTTTTTTTTTTTTAATCCATGAAAACCTTTTCAATTTTTGCCAGGCCTGGCCTTCTGCTGGGCTGGTATTTTAGATCTGATTCCAATCTCTCTGAACAACTCTAAGTAATAGGTTGCTGTGAACATTATTTTTAACAGATGAGACAGAAGTTTCATCATGTTTCAGATCATAAGTCTTATTCTCAAAAAGTCTCCCAAATGACAAAATTTATGATTTGTGATTTTTGTCAGATATTTCGGTGTTGTAGGATGAGATGAGCAGGACAATGAACCCTGTAAGGCAAATGGTGAACTGCTACAGAGGCTCCTTGCCTCCAATAGAAAGTGTGTGTGTGTGTGTGTGTGTGTGTGTGTGCACGTGTGTGCATATACGTGTGTGTGCTTGCACATATATATGCAGGGGTCTGTGCTGTGTTCTAGAATTAGTAACTGTAGTCAGTGAATGGTCTCCTAGCTTCTGGAAGTTCTGCCCTCCAGTCAACAAAATTAAATGACTCACCTTGCAATGCTTGGGACAGTGAAAGCTCATAACAGATTTCAAAGCCTCTCATCCAAGTCATTTTTATGAGTAGGCACAGGGCTTCTGAATGCAGTGGACCGAAGCCTGGTGTGTATGCTCAAACAAACCACGGCTGATGAATATCATATTTCTAATATAGGTACATTCCTTTCCCTTTTGAAAGGGGCCCAGAAGCTATCTCTTCTAAAAGAGTTGAAATTAAGTCCTAAAATTCTTTTTCAAAAGTTTACTTTTGTGTTTTTACAAGGCTAGAAATCAAGAAAGTAAATGGTGGGTATCCAACTCAAATTAGATAAAATTATTTTTTCAGCTTATATAATGTCCCGTGTGTGTGTGTGTGTGTGTGTGTGTGCATCGCGTGTGTGCATCTGTCTCTCCCTCTCACACACACCACAGTGTAAGTATGATATGATTATATTTTTGGAGTTAACACTGGGAAATGAGCACACTCATCTATCACACAGGTGATATTTGATTACAGTTTGTATGGTTTAGTTGAATTTCATTGATCTGAAAGAACAGAATCAGATTGTACACAGTTAATCTGATGATTTCAAATGTTTTCAGTATGACTATACTATTCATTAATCAAATATTCCAATATTTCCTAGATATCCCAGACTCTATTTTAGGCTCTAGGAACACAAATATACAAAATATAAAATATCTATCTTGTACAGGAATATGAATTACAATTCACAAATAAAATGCTGTGGAACATTTGTAAGCAATGTCAAAAGAGTAAAAAGATCTAAGCAAATATCCTTCATGAGAACAGCTTAGAGAAGGGAAACATTTTAGCTAACACTTGAAATGTGAGTAGAAATAGTTTGGCTTAGTAGAGATTCAAATGCTGCATCACAGCAACAGAGATTGACTAGATTTCTCTTCCTAAGATGGGCCAAGCATTTTTATTTTATTTATTTATTTAGACAGAGTCTCAGTCTAGTACAGTCTAGTACAGGCCAGTCTAGTACAGGCTGGCCCTGAGCCAGTACAGTCAGGGCCAGTCTAGTACAGGCTGGCCCTGAGCTCACTTTGTAGCCCAGGCAAACCTCAAACTCAGCAATCCTCCTGCCTCTGCCTCCCTAGTGCTGGGATTACAGGTGTGAGCCACCATGCCCAGCACTGTGTTATGTGGTTACCCAGGATCGAATCTGGAACCTTGTACTTGCAAGGCAGATGCTGGAACCATTGAGCTAAATCCCTGGCCCTGCCAATTATATTTTTTAAATTCTTTATTTTTTATTGATACATTTGTAGCACACAATGACTACGTTCATTGTGAGGAGTTAGTACATGTATGTGACATTTTTCAGTTCTTTTTAAAAACCCATTCCCCTCTATTCTCTCCCCTTCCTACATCTCTTGGACCCTCATGCTTGTAGGGACTTGGTGCCTGTACACAGAACTTCACAATTCTCCCAGTTTTTAAAAATTTCACTTGCCTTCCATTCCTTTCCCCTCCCTCTGTTTCTCAGTTTCGTTCCCATGTGGTAAAAATCCATCTCACTACTTCCTCTTATCTGTCCTTTATTTTCTACTTTATATTTTGTGTTTCTCATGTAAGAGAAATCACGTGATATTTAAACTTGGGTGTCCAACTTATCTTCATGTATCATCATCATCTTAAGGTGTATCCATTTTCCTACAAATGACTCAATTTTCTATCTCTTATGGCATAATAATATTCCATTGTGTATAAATAAATACCACATTTTTAAATCCACTCATCTGTTGATGGACATATATGATGCTTTCAAGATTTAGGTATTATGAATTGTGCTGCTGTACATATTGGTGTGCATGTATCACTGTAATATGATATCTGTAAATTTGGGGGAAAGACACCTAGAAAGGAAACAGCTAAGTCAAATGGAATTTCTACTTTTACTTTTTTGAGAAATCACCACTGATTTCCAGAGTTGTCAGACCAGTT
Source organism: Thryonomys swinderianus (assembly GCA_004025085.1). NCBI lineage: Eukaryota > Metazoa > Chordata > Mammalia > Rodentia > Thryonomyidae > Thryonomys > Thryonomys swinderianus. The sequence continues at coordinate 13,915 of PVIC010046587.1, forward strand.
TATTTTCCCACCAGCAAGGAAAAAGTATCACACACACACACCACCGCATTTGTTGATTTTGATTCCTTGCAGGTAACCATTGTTTCTGGAGTAAGATGGAATTTCAGTGTTATTTTAATTTAGGTTTCTCAAATGACCAGCAGTGTTGAGCATTTCTTCATGTATTTATTGACTATATTTCTACATATGAGAAATATCTACTCATTGCAGATGCCCACTGCTTGATTAATCTTTAAATTGGGATGGCCTAATATTTTTTAGTCTATTAGTTCTTT